>VMDR010001319.1:0-133618 GCA_007922815.1 Macrotus californicus | reverse complement strand
TCCCTTCTGTTCTTTGTGACATTGCTGTCATTCATTTCACTTATCCACTTGCTATAATTACCCAGTACGTTGGTACTATTATTAACTAAGAATAAGAAAAATAAAATTTTTATTTTACTTTAACTTAATTCAGGAAGAATGGAGACAAACTTTTTTTTTTTTTTTTTTCAAGATTTTATTTAATTTCAGAAGGTGGGGGGGAGGGAGGGAAAGAGGGAGAAGAAGAGAAACCACAATGTGCTAGAGAAACATCAGTTGCCTCTTACATGCCACCACGTGGGGACTTAGCCTGCAACTCAGGCAAGTGCTCTGACCAGGAGTTGAACCAGTGACCTAATGGTTCACAGGCCGGCACTCATCCCACTGAGCCACACTAGCCGGGCAAACTTCTTACACCTCTGTGAACAGGAGGTAGTTTGCAAATGGGAGCAAGTGACCATCTAGTTAGGTTGGGAGATACAGAATTATCTCTCTTAAAGTTTGCATTTTAAAAAGATGGCTTCCAAGTCCTTGAAAAACATTCCTGAGTTGTAAGACTGACAAGAGAATTATCTAACCACTATGAAGATTTACTTATGTATGAAAAGGACTGAGCAAAAAATTCTAAAAGGAAAGGGAAAGGGAGGAGAAGTCTCTTCCCTTATTTTCAACAGGGAAAATTAAGCCTTTTATCTTTAATTTGTATTTGGCCTTCGAAACAGGGTATGCCTAGATATAGTTTTTCAGCATTTATTTTGATAGCTGAGCTTCATGGATCTATGGTTTTGTGATCTTGTCATTAATTTTGTAAAGTTCTCAGTCATTATTACTTCAAATATTTCTTCTTTGTTCTCCTCTGGTATTCCAATTACGTATATGTTATATTATGACATTGTTCCATACTTCTTGGATATTCTGTTCTGTTTTTTCCTTTTTAATTGCTGTTTTAATTATTTTTTCCTTTGCACTTCAGTTAGGGAAGTTTCTGTTGACCTGTCTTCAGGCTCACCGATTCTTTCCTTGGTATGTCTAGTGTACTGGTGAGCCATCAAGGCACCCTTCATTTCTCTTACAGTGTTTTTGATTTCTAGCACTTTCTACTTTCTGAGAATTCCCATCTCTGTTTACATTTCTCATCTATTCTTACATGTTGTCGACTTTTTTCCTTTAAAGACCTTGACATATTAATCATGGTTATTTTAAATTCCTTGTTTCATAATTCCAACATTTGTGTCATATCTGAGTCTGGTTCTGATGCTTATTTTGTCTCTTCAGATTGTGGTTTTCTTGCCTTTTGGCAAGCCTTGTAAATTTTTGTTGAAGACCAGACAGTATCAGCTATATTAGGTAATAGGAACTGAGGTAAAGCCTCTGGTATGAGAATTTGTGTTAATCTGACTAGGGTTTGAGCTATATTTAAATGTTTGCTGAAGTTACAGGTGCCATAGGCTTCAAATTCATCTAGTGTCTTTGTCTCCCCTGTTGACTTAGGGCTTCCTTACATAGTCCTCAGAGACTCTTTGTCCTGAAGCCCTTCCAGCTGTAACTCCCTGTTATGCTGGGGTTCCAGTGGCATGGTGGGAAAGGAGGCATTCTATAATCTTACTGTGGAATCTCAGTTTTTTAGTGGTCCTGTGTCCTTGGGCTGAGACCTTCTCAAATGTTTCTTAATTAACCCCTACCCTTCTCTCCCATGAGTCAGGAAGGCTAGAAGGGCCTGGAGTTCCCAGGTGGGATAAGACTGTGGTAGAGTCTTTTCCATTGGAGAATAGGTTTTGGTTATGGAGAACACTGCTAGTTTATTTTACAAAAGTTACTCTTACCCTTCCCCTGCCAGAGCTACCAGGAGATCTTTCTGATCTCTTCACCATGAGAACCAAGTAGGGTTCCTCGGTCTAAAACTGTGACCCCCCAGTGTGACGAGCACTCCCATGCTAGTCCATGCTAAGTCTCCAGCTGTTCATCATAGTTACCATTTGAGTGTCCTTCCAGCTGGGCTTCTGCTCCAGGTAAGTAGACCTCAGACTTTGTGTCACCCCTGTCCAAATTTCAAGATAGAGTTTGCTTTGCACACTCAACTCTCTAATGAGCCCCAGGAAAGTCATTGATTTTCAATTTGTCTGGCCCTTTTATGTTATAAGGCTGAAACGATGACTTCCCAGCTCTTTACATATTGAAGTTGAAACCAGAAATTTACTTTTATCTCCAAACTCATCTATCTGGTAGTTTACTTCACATATCTGCTTGGACATCTCATATTCCGCAAGCCAAAACCAGACTTCTGAACTCTGGCCAGCTCTTGCCTCTCCACCACCCCAAGCTCAGGCTAGAGACCTGACTTCTTCACCCACCCGCACATGCTGTTGCTCTTCCCTAAAGCATGTATCTCGGAGTGGTCCTCTTCTCTCTAGACACAGCCACAGCCTTTAGCTCTCACTCTGGTGGCGTCCCAACAGTTCCTCAGCTTCTACTTGTTTGTTTTGTTTTTTTTTTTCATCCAACATCCAGGAAGATCTGTTTGAAATGTAAAGCATTCCCCATCATTTCCTTACTTAAAACCCTGAATGTTTTTAGAAAAGATCATGTTATTCAGGGAAGAAAGCTGTGTCAAGTTATTTCTCCACCTAAACTTTGTAGGGATTGAGTTAGTGGGACTAAATGGAGAAATTACTTGTCTGATCATTGCCTATGAGCAACACTAATAATTCATGTGAGTTTAAAGATCAAGAATATCTTTAAACAGATTTCTTTTACTTTTTATTTTTAATTTCATTATCTTTGCTATTGTCCTTTGTTGTGCTCTAATATACCCTGACCTGTAATGATCTGACAAATTTTATATATATTTACATACATTTGTAAACACATGTATGTATGTGTAGTGTGTGTGAATTTTGTAAGATATAAAGTAGTATAAGAAACTTGGAAGACCTGGTTTTAGGAGGGAAAATCCCAAGTAACTTTCATTGTACTTTTTTTTTTAATTCATTGATTTTAGGGAGAGACACACACATCAATTTGTTGTTCCACTTATTTATGCATTCATTAGTTGATTCTTGTATGTGCCCTGATCGTGGATCAAACCCACAACCTTGGTGTATTGGGACAACACTCTAACCAACTGAGCTACCCAGCCAGGGCGCACCTATTGTAATTTGAATGAAATCCAAATTCCCAGCATGGTCAGCCCATATCCCTCTCTAGGCACCTTGGGTCATTCTTCATTGTCCATTGGCCTAAGATCAGTTCTAAGAGTTCCTTCCTCTTACGGCTTTCTATATGCCAGGACATTTCCTGTTACTTGGAACAGTTTTCCCTAAACCTTTATCTGGCTCCCTTCTGCTCAGTATTGAACCTTGCTTTAAATGTCACTTCCTTGCAAAGGCCTTCTTTGACCTTTCTGTCTAAAGTTAAGTGTCAGTGTTATTCTCTCTTACCCCAACCTGATCATTTCCCTCATAATATGTATTATAAACTGAAGTTGTTAACTTAGTTGGTCTGTTTACTTATTTTTTTCCCAGTCTTTTCCACTAAACTAAAAACTTCTTGAGAGCAGGAGCCATTTTCCATAATGCCTATAATCTAGCAAAGCACCTGGCACAGAGTAGACCCCTGTAAGTATTTGGGGAGTAAATGAAAGCATGAGTGAGCCACAGTAGAAAGTCTTGATCTTCCCACTGTGGGAGGAAGACTTGATGAGCTGGAACAACTCAGACAAGACTTCCCAAGTGAGGAGAGAAGTATGTGAGAGCTTACAGGGAGGAAGCACTTTTATCAGGTCCTTTTGTGTTCTGGGCAGTGCACCAAGTACTTTCACGAATATCATGTCATTTCACTTTCCCAGTAATCCCTTTTTATAGACGTGTAAACAGAGGCTCAGAAGGCTCATGTAACTGTCTGAGGCTGACACAACTGGGAAGCGGCAGAGCAAGCACATCTGTGGCTCTGGCTGCAAAGACCTGTCTCAGAATCACAAACTCGGGTGTTTACGGGACCAGGTGGCCAAGACAGGGACTGGGACGAACCAGAGATCCTCTGTTCTAAAGAGGCAGCTACACCCAGCCAGCCAGTGCCATGGGGGAACTTGGGCCTGGGATGGCCAGAGCTTCCAGTTTGTCAAGGAAATTATAGATTTGATATTAATGGAAAATACTCTATTTTTAGATGTTGACAACCAGTTTTTTTTAACATTTTAAACTTTAGAAAGTCAAACAAATTATTCAGTGGCTGGTTTTTGCCTTCAGGCAGTCCATTTACAGGCTCCTCTTTACAACAGAGATGATGAGCCCACCCTAGCTAGAGCAGTGTGTAGGAGAACCACATGTGTCAGGTTGCATTGAGGTCCCTTGAGAGCACAATGAGAGACGTCCTTGGGCTAGTAGAATAGTCAGCTCTGCTCAGTGTGACATGGGCATTTCTAAAATGTTCCACGTTATTCAGAACTGTGCAGTGCACACCACAGGGCTTAAGGGAATCTCTGCCTCTGTCATAACATGGCCTTCTGACAAGGACACTGACCCTTAGATTTAGGGCCCACGGTAATAACAAGTCTGCACACATCCTCTCAGAGGGAGGATGGGATAATGTGACAATTTCTAGGTCCCGTTAATCAGGAGTCTACCTGCTGTTGTTGGTAGCAGCATTTGGTTGGCCTAATGGTCACCTTGAGGCTTCCATGACCGTATTTGGGGAATTTTTTTCTCCTTACACTTTTAGTTTTTTCATAGAGGTGATTTCTCTGAATGGAAAATGGAACTGTCTTGTGAGGGAACAATAAACAAAAAGATTTTTTAATGTTTGTAAATAATTCACTGAACTCGTGTGAGCCTGAATCTTTGAAGGAGAAAAAAAATCTGGTCTTTGGGGTTTGTTACCTGTACATGTACAGCCACCAAGAGCAACTATCCCTGTCCGGACCCAGTCAGTCCCTTCCCACCCGCCGCCCAGCCCCGCACCTCCCTTGCCTCCACCGAAAGGACTAGGGGTAGCGTAAAAGGAAGAGACGTGCCCGTTACCATGGGTGTTACCATGGGTGCTCAGGGACAGTGCGCATTATCTCTGAGCACTCCGAGGGCGAAGGACTTACTATGCTATCCTTCCCTTCGTTGTAGTTGGTAATTGTGAAGACCCCTCTGAATCACAGGACTATTTCATTTTTCAACAGGGAAACCAGAAAGGAGGTAAGAACTGAAAAGAAAGTCATAGACATTTGACTCAGATCTCAGTGTGATGAGGATCTTTCAAAGGCCATTGTGCTTACCTCTTAATTAAGGCAGGAGTCCCTTCTGTGGCATCTGAGAAAAGTCAGCCAGTCCATCTTCAGCCGTTCAGTTGAACATTGGGTAGGAAAGTTTTTTAAAAGAGAATTCTTTTTAAAAGATTTTCTCTCATGTTTTACTATTCCAGGGGACTCTGGGTATGCCACACATTGTAACAATGAAAGGTACTTCCTTTGCTTCTCTCTAAATCTGTTCTTCTCAGCCTTAAAAATTTTTTGACCTTTCAGTTGGAAATGATGATTTACTGAGATTCGTGCCCAGCCATCAGCTAAGATTTGTTTTTGTGTCTTCTGTCCCCGGTCTGCTGTTCTTTCTGGTCTTGCATTTGCTGTGCCCTCAGCCTGTAACACACTTTGCCACATCTTTGCACGGCTTCTGTCTTGCTTCATTCAGGTCTTTGCTCAGCATCACTCCTTCATAGAGGTCTTTCTTTCTAAAGTTGTTCCTTTGGCTGCTTCTTCATGTCATGCTCTGTTCATTTACCCTGCTTTTTAGTTTTCTCTGGGGCACTTACCACTGACTGACATGCTATGAGTGTTCATGGTCTGTTTTCCCTGCTAGCAGTTTAGCTTCACAAGGTAGGGCTTTAGTGGCATTCATGTCCCTATCCCTAGGACTGAGAACAGTGCTTGACACATATGGGTACTCAATTTAACATGTTTTAAGTGATTGCATCTTTCCTGCCTATGTCATTTTCTTAAGCATTGTCTGATTTTCCATATTGAACATTTGGCAAAGCTCTTGTGTAAAACTGTGCATTTCCTATTCAATGGTGGAATTCCCAGTCACAAAGCAACATTAGTCAAGATGTGATGCAGATTCCAGACCTGCCCATAAATATGCTATGGGGAACTGAGTTCCTGCCAAAGATGCAACACATTGCCCCTTACCCAAGGCCCTGCCACAGCAACCACAAGACTCCTATTTGAAGTGAGGACCTGTGGGTGTCCTCAGGGAGAAGGTAGGCAGTGCCCTAAGCTGGGCACTTAGCCTGGGAGAGAGCAGGTTCTTAGCCTGGCCTAGAACAGCTTCAAAGAACTTTAGGGGTGGGAATAAGAAAAGTCAGTCTTGCCATAGCAACTATTTTAAGCGTGATTGATGCACTGAGTAGAGGCTCTCGGGAGAGGCAGTCCCTGGCAGCTGGGTTCCTGAACGGTAGGGGTCCCCAGAGGAGTCAGGGTCAGAACTTCCGCAGAAGTAGCGCCTTCAGTACTTTCACAGTCTGTTATTAAAGTCTTCTCTCCATGTGCCAGGCCCTGCCCTGGCCCTGGAGGTACAGCCCTGAGTCATGTGTTGCCCCTATCCTTAAAGACCTCTGAGCCAGGAAGTGGGAGACGTTGGGTGTGTGACAGCAAGGGACGCCCTGTACTCTGTCACCCGAAGGGAAGATTATTTACAGGACCTGCCATTCAGAAACAACCCTTCTTTAAAGCAGTCATTTCCAGTTTTTGCATTGTGTTGGTCAGCAGCATTTCAAAAAAGTTGTTCACACTTTCTGTTATGCCCAGAACAAGTATAGTGTTTTTTAAGTTAAACCTATCATCTACTATTTATTACTGTCTTCATTTTATAAAAGAAAGGGCTTTTCTTCTTCCAGCTTTATTGAGATATAGTTGCCGTGCAGCACTGTATTAAGTTGAAGGTGTACAGCCTAATGATTTGACTCACATATATTGTGAAATGATTACCACAATGAGTTTAGTTCACATCCACAGAAAAATATATATTTTTTCCTTGCAATGAGATCTTTTAGGATCTACTCTCTTAATAACTTTCAAATACACCATGCAGCAGAGTTAACCATAGTCATCATGTTGTGTGTGTCACATTCCCAGGGCTGGCTTTTCTTACAACTGGAACTTTGTAACTTTTAACCACCTTCACCCAATTCCCCTTCTCCTCAACCTAAAGGGCACTTTAATTCTAACAAGAATAGGAATGATACCATCCTAAAATAAAGTTAGCTTTATAAAATTTATATTCTGAAAAGTTCACTGTTTTGCTTTATCTTTCTCATTTCACCATGCACTGGTGAAATTCATCTTGGGCCAGCATTGACTCCAGGACAGCTTTGGGCAGTCACCGCTTTGAGCACCACCTGCAAGTGCACAAGTCGCACAATGCTCCGTGAGAGCAGCCTCCATGTTGTGTCTTGTAGATTGTGACAGACCAACAGACAGGACAGAAGATCCAGATAGTCACCGCAGTGGACGCCTCCGGATCCCCCAAGCAGCAGTTCATCTTGACCAGCCCAGATGGAGCTGGAACTGGGAAGGTGATCCTGGCTTCCCCGGAGACATCCAGTGCCAAGCAGCTCATATTCACCACCTCGGACAACCTCGTTCCTGGTAGGATCCAGGTAAGGCCTGTTGACAGGTACTTGTTTTCATACTTCTGCTACTGAACTTGTTCCTGACTGTAATATCTGCCATGGAGGCCAAATTAATTTCTAGAAGGTTCTTTGAGCGCTGACAAACATGGCAGATTGCTGCTTTGGCTAAAGTAAAAAGTCAGCAAATGAATGGCAAGACCTAGAAGGCAGCCAACTATAGTGTTCAGACGGGATGGAAGTTGAGCCAGGAAAAATCAGTGGTGCACAGGAGACTGTCATGAGCCCACTGGCACTGAGGCCACTTAGTTCTTAACTAAGGCCACATGGAGGCAGCCCTTGGCCCAGGGTATTCTAGTGATAACACTTAGGGCTGACCTTAGTCGGTGACCTTATCCTTGTCCAGATGGCCAGGCCTCATCCATCTGTTCATTGTGTCTTCATTTGCTCCTGTGAACCACTGCCTCTGGGACCCTCAGTTCTCATCTCCATCTCTGTCCTGCTTCTCCCTACTTGGGCAGGGGGAGATGGGGTCAGGGACAGGCATCAGATGGAGAAGAGCAAGGGCTTAAAGGAAAACAGGGTTTTGGGGACACACTGAATTTCCAACCTCAGCACTTAAAAGAACAGACACTCAAGGACAGTGTCCCACAGAGGCCAGGTATGGAGCATGTTTAGTCAGGGTCAGGTTGAAATTCATGTTTTTGTTTTTAATTTTTGTAAAGTTTGTGGTAAAATGTAACAGAATTTACCATCTTAATCATTTTCACATGTACAGTTCAGAAGCATTGAGTACATTCACATTGTTGTGCAACTGCTACCACCGTCCACCCACAGAACCTCCCCATCTTCTCAAAGGGAAACCCTGTGCCCGTTAAACAGTCACTTCCCAGTCCACCCTCCCACCTCCAGCCCCTGGGACCACCACTCTACTTTCTGTCTCTATTAATTTGACTACTCTAGGGACCTCATATTAATGGAATCCTACAATATTTGTCTTTTCGTGAATGACTTATTGTACTTGGCATAATGTTTTCAAAATTCTTCCATGTCATAGCAGGTGTCAGAATTTCTTTCCATTTTAAGGCTGAATATGTAATATTCTCTATATGTATACCACACTTTGTTTATCCATTCATCCGTTACTGGACACTTGGGTTACTTTTACCTTTGGTTACTGCAAATAATGCTACTAAAAATCTATGTGTTTGGGGGCAGACTTTCTACCATGGAGGAAATGAAGGAAGGCAGGGATTTTTTTCCTCTGATAGAGTGGGTTGAGAACACCAGTGTGTCCAACTTTCAGAATTGGACTTTTGAGACATCTCACAGCGCAGTTAGTGAGTGCTGCCTTATCTTTCCTTTCCCACAGTACATTCTGATCATCTGAAATCAGAACTCCTCGCTGCTTATTTAGACAACAACTTGTTTGTGAAAGGAGGCTATTGATTTTGCTGGATGTTTCACAAGAGATCATTCGACATAATGATTTTTGTATATATTCCCCCCATACATACATCATTGTAAGGCTTGTATTTGGTACCTTATTTAATAACAGCTATTTTTCACTTTCTCGTATTGGTATCAGTTACAGTGTTCTTCTAGATGAGTAGCACTATTTGGCACCTAGAGAGTCACCTACCAATGAGGGAGAAATAGCACAACTATTCCTGTTATTCCACTCTAATCTGTCTCAGCGAGAGACCTACTTACTTACTTACTAAAGCTTTCCCTGCCAAATACACCTCCCTGCAAGCTTTCAAGCTGTTGTGTGGGAATAGAGAGGCAGCCATAAGGACCTTCCGTATCATATTGAGGCCTTCTGTGTGTGATTCCCTACAAGGCCCCCAATCCTGGGTGGTTGTGGGGAACCCCCCCCTCCCCCGCCCCGCCACAGGACAGCAGATCAGTGAAAACCAGTGCTTGACCCTGGACCCGCCCAGCCCCCACCCCTGATGAAGAGGTGCAGGCCAGGTGGGCAGTTCTGGGTTAGTCGTCAGGTGTAATTTTCCCAGTTCTGCCCAGATCATTTCTCCTGCTTAGAGACCCAAGATGAGGAGTTTACAGTGAAACATTACTTTGCTTAGCAACCTAGTTTTTAATCCACGCCCTGCTTGTTTTCTGATTCTTCTTAGATTGTCACAGACTCTGCTTCTGTGGAGCGTTTGCTGGGGAAGGCCGATGTCCAGCGGCCCCAGGTGGTAGAATACTGTGTGGTCTGTGGCGACAAAGCCTCTGGTAAGTAACCCTAGGTCATGCTAGGCATGCATCATGGACCAGTTGGGTCATAGGTTTCAAAATGTGGACTCCGCTTTTTGTACCAGAGTAATGATATATATAAACAAACCAGTTTGTCAGATTTTTAGAATCTGAAAGAAAAGTCAGGAAAGTATTTCCGTGGTTTGTCAATTATAATTGAGTATTGAATATATATGTGCTATGAAGAAAGTAATCTTTTCTTTAACCTAGTCAGTATTTGCACAGTGCTTTGCTATTTCACACGCTGTGTTATTTATTCCCCCTTTATCCTGTAAACTGTCTCTGTCATCCCCTCACTGTAACCCAGTGTGACAAGTGCTGAAGTGGAGAAGGGAACATGTGATTCTGGCTGGAGTCCCAAGGTCAGGAAAGGCTCCCAGAGGCAGTCAAACACCTGTGAGCCATGGAGGTTGAGTGTGCCCGTGTCAGGTGAAGTGGAAGGGCATTCCAGCTGGTGGAGCCCGGGCTCCGTCTGATGTCCACGCCCACGGTGTCTTTGTGGTGGGGCTTCTGGGCATATCGGGACAAGGGTAACAGAGCAGCTGTCTGGCCCAAAAGTTCAGATTTGGGCCTGCTAACCCTGAAGGTGATAGAAGCCGGTAAGGCGGACGGGGGTGGAGAAATTTCATAAAGGTCCGGTTCCAGTGACACTAGAGGCGCAGGCCTGGGTGCTGGTGGCTGCTTGGTTTCACTTTGTTCTGTTTCCCAAAACTCAGAGGACCTTGGGACACTTTGTGGTCCTGTTTTGTTTTATTTTTAAAGGACTTTGGACCAAGCCTCTTAGAAAGAATGCTCCAGGCAAGCATTATAGAAGCTCCAGTCTCCCTCCCAGTGATAACCATTTGCCCTGTGAGGGGCGTCTCACCTCTGCTCCCACCCCTTGTCCTGACAAACCCAGCCAATTCCACCCCTTGGAGCCCTCACCTCTGTCATCTCTGTCCTCACCCCCTTTATACAGACCCCACTGAGCGTTTGTTGCACTATCTTATCACTGGCTCTTACAGGCCTGTCTTCCCCACCAGAATGTGCTCTTTTCCATTAGAGCCAGAACCATGTCTGACCCCCTCCATCTCTGTATCCCTGCCTTCTTGCTCAGCAAGAAGAGACAGTCTGCAAACTTTTGAACAAATGGATGAAACATGAACATAAGGAGAGGGGCACAGAATCTGCTTGCCTTCCCCATTTGTCAGTCCCTTTCTTGGCATAAAGGAACAGCGTAGTCACAGGCTCACAGTGCCATTGTTTCCAGATACCAGAGGTCACCCTAAGGGCTAGAAAGCCCAAGGAAATACCCTGCAAAGAAGGAAAAATGATACCTACATCTTAGTTAATTTTAGCACAACTGTTCTTAAAGGCACAAAGTTGAGACCCTCTAAGTGTACCCTTTGGGAATGGCTCTGAGTGCTAGAGCGTAGGACAGTGGGATGCTCTGTAGCTGCTATAGATGATGGTCCTGTGAAAAGTGTCCTCCCAGCAATAGCGAAGACATTGAGCTACATAAGACTGAACTGTGGGATGATGGAAGGACACTGGAGTTTGGGTGGTGAGCACACAATCCAGTATACAGATAATGGATTATAGACTTGTACACCTGAAACCTATGTAATTTTATTAACCAATAAATTCAATTTTTTTTTAAAAGACTGAAGTATTATCAGTCCCAGCTGGGAACAAATGAGGTATAATGCCTGTGGAAGCATTTTGTGAACTAAGAAGGGTAAATTGAGGTAGAGGGCTCTTTTTAACATCATTGGTAAGTAGAGTTTAGAGACGCCAAAGTAACCAAGATTGGAAAAAAAGAACTGTGTTTAATAAGTGTATGTCTAAGACTGTGTTTCCTAAAGAATCTGACTGGCTAACCCAAATTAGCCACATGGCAGCCTGCCTTCACCTTGGATCTGCCCCATCACGGTCCCCGTGCTGATTCTACTCTCATCGCTCCACTTCCCCCAGGGGAGGCCGAGGACCCAGGACATGGTCACACAGGGGGAGCAAATGCAGGAGTGAAATAGTTCATGCCTATGTTTGCCACCCGCCCTCTTGGTGGGTAGCAGAGCTGAGTAGCTTCACAAGCCTAGGTCTTCAGGTGCATGCAGTGGACAGAACGGTGTGGGCTCCTACTGTATGGTAGGTCCTTCATGTGCTAAGAGCATTAAGGTCATGCCATTTACCAGCTGTCGTGTCACCTGTCTGAGCTTAAGTTTTTCCATCATGACCTCATTGGGCTGCTATAAAAATTGTAGAGAAACTCTTTGAAGGACCCGGGTACCATGTTTAATGCCCAGGCCTGTGGTTGTCCACATGGCCCCGGCATCTGACAATGTATACCAGTCAATCACTTTGATAGGCTTGCCTTAAAAACAGGGCCTGTGATAGGTCGCCTCTTCTTGGTGAACTACTTCATGCATTCTTTACCCTTTTAGGCCGTCACTATGGGGCTGTCAGTTGTGAAGGTTGCAAAGGTTTCTTCAAAAGGAGCGTAAGGAAAAATTTGACCTACAGCTGCCGGAGCAACCAAGACTGCATCATCAATAAGCACCACCGGAACCGCTGTCAGTTTTGCCGGCTGAAAAAATGCTTAGAGATGGGCATGAAAATGGAATGTGAGTGACAGCATTAAAAAAACCACATGCGTTAAGGAGGAGAAAGTGAGCAAGAGTCTATTAAGTAAGGTTTCTGTACCTGGCTTTAAAATACAAAGAAAAAATATCCACTCAGGCTTCATGTTGGCTTATCTTCTTGGATCAGCTAGGTGCTTCCGTGCTGACACTGCTGGGTTGGTCCGTTTCTGTGGTGTATGTGGAAACCTACTCCTGGTAAATGGGGAGGCAGCACTGTGGAGTGGGGTGAACACGGGCTTTGGAGTAAAGCTGATACCAGATCAAACACCAGACCTGCCACTTAGGAGCTGTTAGGCCTGGGGAAGTCATGTAGCTTCTCTAAGCCACAGGGGCCTCCTCTGTGAAATAGAACCTCTTGCCTTACTTACATATTGGATCTGGGGTTCAGTCTTTTAAAAAGGTCTTTAGCCCTGACCAGTGTGACTCAGTTGGTTGGACATTGTCCTGCAAAGCCAAAGGTTGCCAATTTGATTCCCAGTCAGGGCACATGCCTGGGTTGCAGGTGTGTATGAGAGGCAGCCAGTCAGTGTTTCTCCCCGTCTCTTTCTCCAGCCCTTCCCTTCTCTCTAAAAATAAATAAATAAAATGTTTTTTAAAAATACTATATAAAAAGGTCTTTGTTTTCTTCCGTTGTTTCTGGCATATATACCTGTCCTTATACCAGATTGCTGAAGGAAGAAGTTGCTAGGGTGACAGAAAACTGACACCAGGAAACAGTTTGCAGAGGTCATGCAGGCTGGAGGTGCACATTAGAATTGTTCCTCTACAATGCGAGGCCTTGGACAAGTTCTCTATTAGGGACTCACTTGAAGATGGGTGTTTCTCATCCTGGAGAGTCCCGTTTTGTTAGCAAGTAAGAAGCGAACACCCAGAGGGCTCGGGGTGGGCCCCGAGGCCATGCAGATGCTGTGCTGCAGTTCTTTGCAGGGCATGCCCACCGTCTTGAGCTCTTTTCCTGCCTTCAGATTTGGCATGGCATTGTCTTTGAACCCTTCTCTCCTTTGGCTACAAAGTCCTGTGAAAATTGAGCTAGACTTTCTATATATGGCCCCTTGCTTTAACATAAAGGATATGATTTTTATTTATTTAAATTTTTCCTCTAAGCATGAATATTTATGTTGTGATTTAAGCTGTACAGAGTGAACGGAAGCCCTTTGACGTGCAACGGGAAAAACCAAGCAATTGTGCTGCTTCAACTGAGAAAATCTATATCCGGAAGGACCTGAGAAGTCCTCTGATTGCCACTCCCACATTTGTGGCAGATAAAGACGGAGCAAGGTCAGTCCCTGTTTTGACAGAGGGTAACACTACCATCAGCTTTTGTTGCTGATCAGAGAAGGCACCAGTGTGTCTTAGGAAGGGGGCTTTTATGGCTCCCCGCTGGCCTGCCACAGCCATCTGACTTGTCTTGCCTCATCTCACTCTTTATGGAGCTGCTCCTGTCACACCCCTGGGCAGTCCTAAAGATGGCTGATGGGGTCAGAATTTTTCAAGGGCTCAGATTATGTCCTGTAGTTTGACATTTTTCATACAGGAAAACAGTTCTGTAATTCAAGATTGGGGCTTTTTTGCAGTATAGACAAAAGGCTAATGATCCCAGGTGTGGTCCCCGATAGTGCCACAAGCTAGTTTATAACTGTCCTTTTTAAAGTAATCTATTGAACTGAATTTAAAAGCAACAGAGAGAGGAAAAACAAGAAATCCACATGTGTCGTTGAGAGGACTAGAGTTGAGAATGCCTTGGTGATGTTCTGAAAATCAAGTTAACATTATTTGGCAGAGCGGCCGCAGTCCGCAGTCAGCATGGAAGTCCTGGGAAGGTACGTCTGTGTCCTCCTGTCTCAGGCAGTAGACCCAGCTGTGCGCACGTGGCATTGCAGAGAGAAAAGGTGGTTCAGTTACTTGGTGGGTGAGTCTAGTTAGAGCTCTTCTTTTACTCAGCCCTGCAGGTGTGGAGGGGACAGGGAAATATAGCATGGTGTACTGTGCATTAAATGTTGGAAGCCACTCTGGGTTTCTTTATGTCTTAAATAGACAAACAGGTCTTCTTGATCCAGGGATGCTTGTGAACATCCAGCAACCTTTGATACGTGAGGATGGTACTGTTCTTCTGGCCACAGATTCCAAGGTAACGTTATGCCTTCTCTTGTACCTGTATGTTGCAGTGCGTACTGCTTTTCTAAATGTGTGTACCACCTTCTTCTTGGCCTTCAGAGGCCTTGTTGAAAGCATGACCTTCTGCTTCTCAATTTATTTCTTGTGATTTAGCCCTCCCCCACTCCCTGACGCCAGCACCATGATTTGTTTTGGGGATGCTAATCAGTCTTCAGAAACTCAGTAAGGGCTGGCTGTTCACAGTCATTATAACAGGGTTTAGAGTTCAATTTGGAGAAAGTTCTGTGGCTCTCTTCTCTGCTAAGATTTTTCCCCCTGGTGCCTACTTTGGAATACTACTAGCATGCTGAAGAAATAGCTACTTATCCTAAGGTGGCCTCTAGTTCCTTTTTATTAGATGACCTGCAGGAGGAAACTCAGCCAGGATTCTGACAATTCTAAAGCTGCTGGAGCGAATCAGTCATGCAGAATTTAACTTGTGGAGGACAGAGATGTTTCTCCATCAGAGAGAAAGAGAGACAGACAGACAGACTGCTGGCTGACTCATACGAAGTAACTAAAGAGGAAGGTTTTTATCCAGGCAGGGGAATCCATTGTCTTTCTCCTCTTGTTCCCAATGTGATCCAAAGTAGCAGCGAACCATAGCTGAGGTCCAATTTTTCTTCTCTAAAAGGAGTGACTCAGTAACAGAGCGACCCTTAGAACTAGAGCTGGGCATGCAGGCTACCTTCTCATTTGTTCATGTGCACATCGATGTGCAAACTCAGGACATTAGGCGCATCCTCTTTTGGGAAAGAAAAGGCAAAAATTAGAGCCATTGGCTGGCACAGAGAGCTGCTCTCCACCCAGTGGTCTTCAGGCTGAGCTTTGAGCTTCCTGTCTTTGGTCAGTGGTGATGTGTGTGACCTGGGAATCACACCTGGCTCATTGCTGTCACCCAGGAGCCATTTGGGACAGTGACTGACAAGGTAGTGGAGTGGAGAGAAAACGGTAACACTGCAAGGAAGGGATGAATAACCTTAAAACTCCTGACTACCAGGGGGTTTCACAGCAACTGTTCTGTTGTGCCTTTTTATTGATAATTCACATGCCTTTAAATGGCTATACCATATTTTATTGATCCATTCACCAGCTGATGAACATTTGGGTTATTTCCATTTTTTGTTTATTATGAATAGTGCTGCTCTTAACATTTGTGTACAAGTGTATTTGTGGACATGTTTTCATTTCTCTTATTATATACCTAGAAGTGGAACTGCTGATCATATATGGTAACTGTTGAAACTTTTGAGGAATTGCCTATTTTCCTCAGTGACTGTCCCATTTTATATTCCCACCAACTGTGTATGAGGGTTCCAGTTTCTCCGTATCCTCTCCAACACTTGTTGTTTGTTGTATTGTAGCCATCCTAGTGGGTGTGAACTAGTATCTCATTGTGGTTTTGATTTACATTTCCAGTGATGAGCATTTTTTCATGTGCTATGGCTATTTGTATATCTTCTTTGAAGAAATGTCTACCTAAATTCTTTGCCTACTTTTTAACTGGCTTATTTGTCTTCTTGTTACTGAGTTACAAGAGTTTCAGCTATTCTGGCAGCTAAACCATAATCAGATATATGATTTGCAAATATTTTCTCCTGTTCTGCTGGTTGTCTTATGTGCGGTGGTGGGTGGTCTTTTGCTTTCTTGATAATGTCTTTTGAAATACAAAAGTTTAAATTTTGTTGATGTCCAGTTTATCTTTGATCTGTCATTTTATCATTTGTAGATTTGTGTAACTACCACCACAATCAAGATACAGAACTCATCCATCACCAAAAGATCTTCTCGTGCTTCCCCACTATAGTCAGACCTCCATAGAATCTGTTTTTAAACCAACATTATACCTTCATTGGCCTGAGAGTCGTGTGTGTGTGTTCACCTTTTAATGTTACTATTTTTTGTCTCATAGGCTGAAACAAGCCAGGGAGCTCTGGGCACACTGGCAAATGTAGTAACCTCCCTTGCCAACCTAAGTGAGTCCCTTAACAATGGTGACACTTCAGAAATGCAGCCAGAGGACCAGTCTGCAAGTGAGATTACTCGGTACGAATCCATGAGGGTAGAGGGTTCCCTCCTGACGTGCGTACTCAGGCACTGCATTGTATGGGTGGGTGGCAGCATTTTGACACCCACCCTGTATTTAATCAAGGGTTGTAAAATTATCACAGTGCCCCTGCACATCTGTGTCCTTTCACATTTTAACTATGGGAATGTGGACCCACTTATATAAAACAATCAAAATTGCTTTTCTTTCCAAACAGTGAAAAACGACATTGAGTAACTCAGTGGAAGCAAGGAAATACTCTTCAGTGGATAGATGTTACTTGTATCGTCACTTTTTATGTGCCTAAGTATCAGTAGCTCATCCCCTTTTCCAGTTCTGTTTTATCCTATTTTTTCATGTATATTTTTTCCCAGTAGTGAGTATAGACCTTAAATTCCTCAGGGTAGGTAGATATTAGGTGATAGTGTTAACCAGTCCCAGACACCTGCAACTGGCTGCTGAGGAGGTTTCTTCTCAGCGTCATGGCTCTTGTGTTTGTTCCTCTCCTGCAGGAGTGGTCACTCATGCCCATCTTCCCAGGCCGGGCAGGTGCACCTCTGGGCCACACAAGTGTGCTAGTTCTTATGCTCACTTGTGATCTGATAGCAAAATCTAGATCTGATCCAACAGGAAGAGAATAGGATTTGAGTTAGGCAGAATTCTGGCTCCATCACTTACGTGGGCAGTCTTAGAAAAGTTACTTAGCATCCCTAAGCCTCAGCTTTTCACATCTGTAAAAGGGAGAGAATTTCACCTTGGAGAGTAGTTGTAAAAAATAAAAATTACATGTGAAAATAATAATACGTAGCTTAGTGCCCAACGAGATGTATAGACAGTACGTAGAAGCTTTCATTGTTATTCCTTCTCTCAGCAAGTAGAATTTAATTATCTTTCCCCAGTGCATTGTTTTTCTCAGTTATGTCTCAGCTAGAGTTCATTTCCCCTAAACGCTGTGGATTCACACTTGCTCACTTCAATTTTGTTCACAGGGCCTTTGATACCTTAGCTAAAGCACTTAACACCGCAGACAGCTCCTCACCTCCGCGCCTGGCAGATGGGGTAGACACCAGTGGAGGAGGGGGCATCCATGTCATCAGCAGAGACCAGTCCACACCCATCATTGAGGTTGAAGGCCCCCTCCTTTCAGACACTCATGTCACATTTAAGGTGAGTGTGTTAAGCCTAACCACGTGCCCCAAGCCTATTGGGAGGGGGGCGTTGTACCAGAGCCGGTGTCAGTTTAAAAATCAAACCTTGGAGTGAGCTCATTTTTTGTTGCGGCATTTGATCAGGATATTGTATTCTAGAACTGTATTCCCATTATAAACAATCTTCACTGATCTTTTGCTCACAATGGCATTTGTCTCTGAAGGTAGCCCTGAAAGGCTGACGTGGTGGGGCTGACCAGCAAGGACTAAAAGCTAACTGCTATGCCTTCCACCTTCCAGTGGTGGCCTGGCACCAGCCCTCATTCCCACTCATTGGTCCTCACCACCTGACCTCTAGAGTTACGGAAAGTAGATCTTAGGTGTCCTTGAAGGGTCCTGTGAAGTTCCCATGGGTCTTCCCCACACTCTCCTCCACCAGCCTCGCTTCACAGGACACTTGCAGCTTCCCTAAAGCCCTCTTAGTGTCTAGGTCTCCAGACTGAGTCTTGCTGTTCCCCTAGCATTCTTGACTAGACAGAGATGGCTGGTCATTTAGGAAGATTGGGCCCCTGCTTATAATTGCCCAAAGATACTGAGGACACAGATCAGCAGTGGGATTCAAGCTTCAGAGATATTAGAGCTCCTAGATATTAGAACTCCTGGAGCTCAGGCCTGACATTATGGTGGTAGGGTATTACTCTCCTACCATCTGGGCTTCTGTTCACTCACTCACTGTTGCCTTGAGACCACCTACCAAATGTGTTAATCCAGGAAGTTGACCCCCTTTTCCCAGTTTGATTTAGACTTTAACCTATGACTCAAAATGGAATTGCCTTACAACAGACAATTTAGTTGAGGCAAGAGTTGAAAAATGTCTTTGTATGGGTAGGCTGAGAGGTCCCGTCATTCTACACATTCTGAGAGCCATCAAACCCTAGTCGACCGGGCAAGAAACCATGGGGAGCCGGTGCCAGCACCCCCTACAGAGAACACACACTTCATAGGAGGATGGGTCCACACAGGAGCCTCAACATCAGAGACAGCAATTCTATCTACCATGATGTTGAAACACAACAGGGATTTGTATCGACAGACCAAGCCATCCCCTGTCCTTTGGTCACATCCTGTGCTCTGTACCTTCTCTTCTCCAGCTAACAATGCCCAGCCCAATGCCAGAGTACCTCAACGTGCACTACATCTGCGAGTCTGCATCCCGCCTGCTTTTCCTCTCCATGCACTGGGCCCGGTCAATCCCAGCTTTTCAGGCACTTGGGTAAGAGGCCTTTTTCTCTGGGAATCCTCTGGCGAGGGCCTTACCCTCCCTAGGAGTGGCCTGGAAGGTTTCTGAAGGCCCTTCTAGTTTGTTCCTGTGACCTGATTTTCTTATTCAATACAGTCAGTGGACTGGTAGCAGGGGACCATGGTTGCTAATGCTGCAGTGTTCCTCAAATCTTTATCAAGCCTTCGCCGTGTGCTAAGGACTTAGATTTAGCAGGTGGGATGGAGTGGAACAGAGGCAGGAGTCATCCTAAAATCTGGAGACAAGTAAGGGCATGCTGCATCTGGGGACAACTGAGATAAGGACATACAGTGTTGCAATGTACCAGCCATGTGATCCTAAGTATAAGTTACCCAAGGCAGGGCTGAAAGCTGACTTGGATGGCCCCTTCCTCCCCACTACATTCCCAGCTCCTCCTCTGCAGAGTTTGCAGGCCCTCGGGTCCTGAGCTTAGGTGTAGGGTTTGTCACCTCCCTTCAGAGTCTGCATTCGCCTCTTAGTCCTCTGATTACTGTGTCCTTTCAGGACAGCTGCAGATTCAGAAGGCTGTAGTGAATGATGGTTTAGTCATACCTATTAAGATTTCTCATTACTTAAGTTCAAAGAATCTTTTTTAAGAGAATAGCTTGTCCTCAGAGGGACTTAGTTTAGAGATTTTTAGATGATGTCCTTAGAGAATGATCCTGGATGTCATAGACCTTCAGCACACACTTGCTGAATCCATTTGTGTGGGGCGTGCTGGGTTTGAGAAGTGCCAGCGCGCCCACACCCCGCCCCCTTCTGTGTTCCCAGGCAGGACTGCAACACCAGCCTGGTACGGGCCTGCTGGAATGAGCTCTTCACCCTCGGCCTGGCCCAGTGTGCCCAGGTCATGAGTCTGTCCACCATCCTGGCGGCCATCGTCAACCACCTGCAGAACAGCATCCAGGAAGGTAGGGCCGGGACGTGGGGACTCCGTCTAAGCTGGCCCATCACAGATTGGCGAGCCTTAGTGTTCCACGCCATTCATAGGCTGAGGGAAGTTTCACTCTTAAGTAATGAAAGTTAGAACCAGTCAGAACATTTAAATTTCTTCCTGATTGCCTTTTTTTCATATAGTGAATTATGAAAGGGAGGAAAAAGATAATTGAAAAAAATTGGCCACTTCCTGCTATATAGACATGTAGTGATGTTTTCAGAATAATCATAACTTTGTTTTCATCTTCATTAACAGGTTACCCTTTTTATGTGTAATATTTCACAAATCCTCACAGCCCTATAAAGTAGAGACTATTCTCGGTGTTACATTTGGAGAAACTGAGGTCCTGATAAGATTCCTGGCTTGCCCCAAATGACACAGCAGGTAGAAGAGCTGAGGCACCAACCTAGGTCATGCAGACCCCCAGTCCAGGACAGTTACCTCAGCTCCTTGTTAGGGAACAAATGAGACTCTTCTAAGATCTGTGGCAACCCTCTAACATTTGGCGGTCAGATCCCAGTGTGTCAGGACTGGGAGGTAGCCAGTGCAGTGCAGTCTGCCCACATGCTGCGTGTCTCCCTACACTGAAGACACCATCTGGGTGGAACATGCCCAGGGTTCGAGACTAGCACTGACAGCCTCTCTTGCAGCTGAATAGGAATTCAGCTGTACTTGTTATTGAGCATTCCACGTGTATGATACCGGGCAATGTGAGTTACCTAGTCACATCCTTGTAGTTATTCCTTTGGAACAGTTACAAAAAAGCGATTTTTAAAACCTGTAACATTTTATTGAATTTAAGTTAGATTTGTTCACAAATGAGCTTCTAGTTTTATTTTTAACTGAGTGTAATACTGATAGCCCTCAGCAAAATATTGTCATGAGGATTAAATCAGATAACACATAGGGTTGTTCTGAGAACTAAAAGTTGCCAAAATTTCAAGTTAGCAAATATTAAATACCTGCAGAGACTCAGAAAACCTAACCATTGATAAGAACGCACATACGGGTCTTAAGCACGGAGTGAAAGAAATTACCGATATATACTACAAGTCAGAGGTGCAGCCCAGGGTGGCGCCAGGGAGAATCACTGGTTCAGGGGTTCATTATTGAAGCAGAATATAGAATAGTGGAATTGGGGTACCTGTTGTCATTTCACCTTCAACTGGAAAATAAAGCTCTTGACCATCTCAAGATAACTGGATTTTCATTAAAACATGAAACTATTCTCTCTTCTTCCCCTCTCCCTCAAAGAAGCTTGTGTTATTGTTCTTATTAGCCTTTCTTAGGGGATCTGTGATGTTGATTTCTAGATAAACTTTCTGGCGACCGGATAAAGCAAGTCATGGAGCACATCTGGAAGCTTCAGGAGTTCTGTAACAGTATGGCAAAGCTGGATATAGACGGCTATGAGTATGCATACCTTAAAGCTATAGTTCTCTTTAGCCCCGGTAAGATATGTGGTGCTGGTGTATGACTGTTTCCCACCTGTGTCTGCTGATGTTTGAGAACATGAATGTGTTGGTGAAGTCATCAGCAGTGGAGAGGAGACCTGCCAGACTGTGACTGAATGTTTTCACAATAGGTGTGCTTTGCTAGCTTACATAAATACATTCTTTTAAATTCTTACCCTTACAGTCCCAAAGAAATGGCTTTATACAGATTAAATCTGTATCCTAATTAAACCATTGGCCAAATGGGGCTGCAGCATACAAAGTAGAGTGTTCTACCATCCTGTGTCCTTTGTGTTTGTTTTGTTTTGCTCTTTGCCAGTTTTCAGGTTATGTTATCATATACAACCCAGTACAGATAGAAAGCACCTAAGTTTACCCGTAGCCCTCTGTGGAGGGCTTCAGGGTACAGGAAGAGCTATGGTCACAGCAGGTGAAGAAGAGTTGGCAGGATTGCTGGTGAGAAGTAAGAGACGGTCGGGCTGGCCTCACTCACTGCTCCTCTGTTGTTGGGCCATCATAGAGCATCCTATTGTAGAGAGGTCACTTTCGTGACTGACTGTTGCCATTGCCATTGTGCTCAATAGCTGGGGTTGTACACAGCTTAACCTTTCCCTTCCTCCCCAGTCCTACACTCAAAAACAACAAAATAGTTAATAAAAATGGGAGAAATGGCCCTGGCTGATGTGGCTTAGTGGATTGAATGCTGGCCTGTGAACCAAAAGGTCACTGGTTCAATTCCCAGCCAGGGCACATACCAGTTGGGGGCCTGCTGCAAGACGTAGCTGATCAGTGTTTCTCTCCCTCTCTTTCCCCACCCTCACCCTCTCTAAAAATAAATAAAAGTATATTTTTTAAGATTTATTTATTTTTGAGAGAGGGGAAGGGAAGGAGAAAGAGAGGGAGGGAAACATCAGTGTGTGGTTGCCTCTCATGCACCCCCATAATGAGGACCTGGCCCACAACCCAGGCATGTGCCCTGACTGGAAATTGAACTGGCGACCATTTGGTTCTCAGGCCCATGCTCAATCCACTGAGCTACACTAGCCAGGGCAAATAAAAATTTTTTTTAATTGGAGAAATTATGTGATTATCTAGAAAATAAATTTCTAATTTACGTGATAGTTTTAAAATCTATATGTTTTCCAGAGTAGTAGTAAGTTAAACATCCAGAACCAGCAGTTGGGGCTTCTGAGGCTGGAATGACTACTCGGGAGCCCAGCTTCCTCCTGGGCATCTCCAGGCCTTGGCTAAGCACAAGAAAATCCTGTAACATCAAAACGCAGTCATTCTTCAGAGTTCAAGCTATTGTGCTTGAGAAGTTTATCAGAAGTTTGATTAAAAATAAGTACTAAGAAATCAGTGAGGCTTTCTAAATACAGAAGGCAATTTGTGGGCACTTTTCTCCTTTCAGATCATCCAGGTTTGACCAGCACAAGCCAGATTGAAAAATTCCAAGAAAAGGCACAGATGGAGTTGCAGGACTATGTTCAGAAAACCTACTCAGAAGACACCTACCGGTGAGATGCACAGGCACATGCTCTTGCTCGGGATAGGGAGGAATGCAGCTGGATCTGTAGCTGCAAGTATAAATTATGTTACCGTCCCATTTCTAGCAGCCTGGTAAACCCTGCATTTGATTACACTTTAATTCCTACATTTTATAGGTGGTAATGGAGTATGGAAAGTGTCAGGCAGGAAGTCAGGAATACCAAGCCATCCCAGTGTTGCCGGATAACTGTGGGCGTTGAGACCTTGCGTTGCTATCCTCTGGGGACTTGGGGGTTGGAGTCAATGCTGTATGGTCTCCTGTAGGGCTAACATCGTGCATGAGTCCTCAAGGAGACACCCCTTGCCCAGAACAGTTAGTTGGAAGCCCCGCTCCTCTGGTCCGCATCCACTCCAGAGGCAGTGCTACAGGACTTGACAGAAAAGTTTTCATGCCGTAAACCAAGTCTGACCCCTGTAAAGCAGTAAGTGAGTTGTGTCGAATAGTAGTTTTACCCCCAAATAACCTGACTTTAAAAGTCCCTTTATTTGGGTGAAAGTTAATTTATATTATTTGTAAGGGTTGGGAGATATGCAGACTTGCATAGGAAAGCTGTTCTGAAATAGGGCAGAATGCCTGACAGACTTTCCAGCCAAGGAAAGGAAGAGCTCTCTCCCCATGACCACTTCAACCCCCTGGAGGCTACATGAATTTCTGGGGCCCTAACAAGCAAATCATTTAGTATTTCCCTCCTCATCTTATATCCTCAAAATAAATACTGCAGCAGGGGAAGCTGCCTGGCCCCACCTTCCCCAACGTGCTTCTCAGCCCCAGGAGGACCATTTCTCTGGTGTGATTGGTGAGGGGCCTGCGGTTGGCCCTGCTGGCAGAGCCTACCTCTGCTTTAGGCACACTTCCAGGGCTCACCTGCCAAAGCAGGTTCCATTGTCTAGGGGGATCACGGAAGATCTCACCATGAATCTAGAATGTCTTGAGCCTCAATACATATAAAATGGGACTGTCAAGTAACGTGCCCATACCCAGAACTTAGTGCATGCAGCCAGGTGTGAAGTCCAGCTGGCCCCTGAAGAGGCCAGGGGCCTACTCCCACACAGGGCCTATAGCTGGAAGCAGCTGAAAATGCTTCTCTGGGGGCTGCTGGCAGAGCCCCAGCATGCTAGAATCACCCTGACAGTAGCAACTCTCGTCTCTGAAAGTAGAGGTTCTGAAAAAGTCCTCAGTCACTCTGTCCAGTCAGGGACCCTGGGGGAGAAGGGGACAAGCCAGGTGATTTAGGATCAAAAATGAAATAAGGGAGGTTTTTGTCATAGCATTCAGAAACTCAAAGACAGTTCCCAAAGAAACAGCCCTAGAGTGGTTTACACCCTGGTTATACATTCATTTTTTTTAGTCTTTCCCATCCTTATGCTTTTTCTCATATTGTTTCTCCTGAAATACCCTCTCATTCCTCCCCATTCTTTGCATCTCTGCTGATAGACATTTTAGCCAGCCTCTAAGGCCTAGCTGAGAGGCAGCTTGCTCCAGAAAGTCCTCCTTGATTTGTCTTTGCTGGCTTCCTGACACCCTGCAGCCGCTGGTCAACCTGTCCAGGTCTGTGGTGGTGTCCCCTTACACCTTTGTGCGCCCTGCAAGACTCACGGTGGCTGGGTGAATGGATGATGGGCTGGAATGCTGCTTGCGTAATATTAATATATTTTCCCTTTTTAAAAATAACATGATGTTCACTGTAAAAAAATTTATTCTGGAAAGCAAAAAGAAAATTTTTAACTCTGCGTAAATATCACTTGTCTAGAGATACCTGTTAATGTTTTATGTATTTACTTCCAGAAGTTTTTTATGTATGTAATTGGAATCATAAAATATAAAGATTTTGTAACCTTTTTTTAAAATTTAATATTCAATTAGTATACATACTCTTCATCATTTTCGGTGGCTGAAGAGATGCCGTAATTTAGCATTTCCTACTGGTGAGAATGTAGGCTGTCCCGGACTGGGCTAGCACTCTGTGCGCGTCCTCACACACACTGCTGTGTGCACTGGCCGTGGGATGGCTTCCAGGGGTGTCCAGCCTCTTGGCGTCTCTGGGCCACAACAGAAGAAGAGTTATCTTGGGTCACACATTAAATACATTGCAACACGTAATCACAAAAACATCTCACAAGGTTTTAAGTAAATTTACGATTTTATTTTGGGCCACAGGTTGGACACCCCTGCAGTTTAGACAGTGTCCCATGACCCTCCAGGACAGAGTCATGGTGTGCCCTCCACCCAGGGTTTCTTTAAAACAAAAACAATTTTATTGTTCTATTTTAAATTATAATGCTAAGTTAATACTGGAAATTATGGCAATACAGAAAAAGTTTAATATGTAAAATCACTCCAAATTTCAGTACCCAGAGGCCAGCCGTCAGCATTCTGATACATGGCCTCCTGAACACTACTTACGAACGTGCACAAAATAAATGCACACATGTGCGACTGCTGTACTTGCTGCCTCACAGCCTCCTTTCAAGTTTCTATTCAGCTACATGTCATGGTCTTCTTTCCTTATCAGTGAATTTGGGTCTTTGTTATCCTTCTCAATGAGTATGCATTGCTCCACTATGTGAAGACACCATATTTCTTTTAACCTGTCCTCTGTTGATAGATTTCCACATTTTTCTTCTTGGTGGGGGAGGGGACAGCTGTTATAAACAATGAGGGGAATCTATTTATACATACATCCTTGCACTCACTTCTTTGCCTTTTTCTCATGATAAACTGCAAGAGGAACTACTGAAATCAGAAAAACAAGAGGTGAATAGTGGATGGATCTGTTGTGTGGTTCAACTCTGAGCAGTGCAGACAGGGCCTCCGGGAGCCTATCCAGGACAAAGTCTGAAGGGTAGCGAGTCCCCCTTTCTCTAATGACCCTCCCTCTTACAGATTGGCCCGGATTCTCGTCCGCCTGCCGGCACTCAGGCTGATGAGCTCCAACATAACAGAAGAACTTTTTTTTACTGGTCTCATTGGCAATGTTTCGATAGACAGCATAATCCCCTATATCCTCAAGATGGAGACGGCAGAGTACAATGGCCAGATCACCGGAGCCAGTCTATAGTGCATACCACACACCTGCTGAGGAGCAAAAGGTTCCTCTGGGACTGCTCAGAGACAAGGAAAATGAAGTAGTAGTATTTTGGTATGTGCAAATATTTCCAGTATGTTCATCATTTCCTAGCTGGTTTCTTCTTACCTGTTAACCCCAGACAATAGCAACTAAAAGACTAGTAGTGTCCTTTCCTGCCATAAGAAATGTTTAAATGCCTTTTGATGAAGCAGATTTTGGAACAATCTTTTAACTCAATTTGTATCTAGAAATTCTCAAAGGGCAAAAAACAAAGTTTTATAATGTCAGAGACTAGTATTAAAACTAAAAGAACCTAAGAGAACAGTATGTGTGTATATATATATTAAAAATGTCCTTGGAATTAATAACTACTAATTACCAGGGTAATAATATTAGCACTTTCTAAGCACTTCTTATCGATGCATAATGTTAGCAACATCTTGTCTATTCACAGGGCAAATGGAAAACTGTATACATCTTTTGCCGAAATGCTAATGATTTCTGTGAAAATGCAATAGGGTGGTACAGGAGACAATCATTTAAGAAAAGAAGGCATCATTCCTAATTGTATGCACACTTTGGTGGTATCGAACTAAATTCCTGTGAGCAAATGAAAATGTGTCTTATCTGTATCATGCAGTAAGTGGGAGTGCACTAGCAGTCTGTGGTGACCAAATCAGAAGCTTCTTCAGTCACAGAGCTGATGCTTGTCAGGTTCCCTGACCTCTGGTCCTGGTCAGTGACAGGCATCTGCAGGCTCCTCCAAATCTGGGCATCTTCTGATGACTGGTTCTCAGAATTGGACTGCAACCAGTCAGACATTAACTGCCGATTCCTGCAGCAGTTGACAATTTGGACATTTTGAACCCTTGATAGTAGTACTCCCTCAATACAACCTGGGGTGGCCTCCCTGGAGCATGAGGTTTCTATTCCAGACACCCCTTGAGAAGGGCCTGTGTTCTTGCAGTTTAGTACTGCTGTGGGGGTGGGGGGTGTGTACAGGGTCTTGCTGCCTGGCTAGGGCAGTGGTGAAGCTGAACGGAAGGGTTCTCTGTTGACCTTAAATATCAGTCTTTCAGAATGTCTCTAGACTCAGCATCTCCGTTGGCAAGTCTCTTAATGGTACTGGCCCACCATGCACTTTGATTCCCCCGGGTGTGTGCCAGCATACAAACCCTGGAGCATTTGGGTGATGGATGCAGAAGCAGGCTGCCTGATCCTTAAAAAATGACCATTAGTTCCTAGTTACCTTCTTTCTCGTAATTTGTAGCAACCATTGTTTACAAGAACAGAATGTGATTGTAAGGAAATTCTGTGTAGAGAAGAGCACCCATAAATTCCCATGGATGTGTTACAGCAGGCGTTTCTTGTACTCCCCAGTGCACACCCTGCCTCCCAGGCACTCCCTAGTCTGGCTAGGGCATCAGTCCAGGTGGGCAGTTCATTGAGCTGTGCATGGGTGTCACACGGGCCAGCCACAGGCTTACAGCATGATCGGATGTATTCTGAAGTGTATTAACAGCACTTTATGAAAGTCATTAGTGAGAATTAAGTGGGGACAGTCTCTCCAATTCTGATTTCCAGTTTAGATTTAATTATCTTCAATAGTTCATGCTTTGGAAGCAAATTTTGGAGAATAGTGAGGGTGCCCATTATAAAATGATGGAAAGGATTTAATCTCACCACCTTAAAGTTTTGGTTTCCTAACTCTGAAGTGATTTTAAATTTCAAAATTAAGACAAAAAACTGGCCAAGACATTGGAGTTAGGACAGGTCTGTATCGTTTCTGCTTGTAAAAGGTTTTAGCAGAGAGCATTTTGAAGCATGTTCATGCATCTTACACAGCAAATTGTCTCTTTCTCTTCTTTGATTTTTAAAAGCAAGCATATCTGTTGATCACATTGTGGCTCCCTGGAAATACGTATTGTGTCAGATCTTTCAGATCCGAGTTCTCTGTGTTGGTGAAAAGGTCCACACTGGTCAGCTCCCTCATTCCCAGGGGCAGTCCCTGGGAGTCCTGTCTTTCGGGCTTTTAGATTCTGGTTGCCTTAAGATATTGGGGCAGCTTAGGCGAGACCTAGGCTGCAATCCTGACAAAGCCACTGCTTAGATATGTTGGGAAGAGGTGATGACCAGAAGGACCGTGAACACTTGGATAGGGAAGTGCCCCACTCCAGCAAGACAGCCCTGGAGAAGAGTCTGTTTAGCTTAGGAAGTTGCTGATTCTAACCTGGTCCTTTTCCTTGAGTCCCTTCACTGGTGGTGGCTGATTCCAGTGGACCATTTCGGGGTTTGAGCACTCCTCATTAGTTCCTAGATTCTGTTGGCCTTACTCTGAAGTGACCTTTTCCTTACAGATCAGGTCCTCACTACCTGAATTCTCCACCCCCCGAATCATTTCAAGCATTAGACAACAGGTCTCTTTTATCTCTTGTCAAGTTGGTTAAAAGAAGCAAGCGCAAAGTCAAGAATTATTTAAAGGGATCCCAAGTAGGTATTCGGGCTCAGCTTTCCCAAGGCTTTTGACCTGTGTCAGTAGTTTCAAACTCTAGATTTCGTGCAGTAGACCAGCCCTCTGCCTGCCGAATCTCTGAGAGGAATAAGGCAGGAGCAGGACTCTACCATGCAGCCTACTTGTAGGTACCCTTCTGCTGGCCTGGCCAGTCCTCCCTCAGTGAGGGAGAGATGCACTGGCCGAGGAGGTGGGCACAGACGTACACAGTTGCTTTGTGATGCAGTGGGCTTTTTTCCACTAGTGTCTCAGATAACGTTGGATAGTTACGTTGTTGAAATGTGTGGTGTTCATTACATATAATCATAAAATAGGGCAGGAAGAAACTTAGAATAAGACCAAATTACCTACGCAAATAATACTTTCCAAACTACTTACTCCTGGAAAGTATTTTTAAGGAAGTACGTTACCACCCTTCTAATTTGAGATTTGTATGTGTTTATTGAGAGTTACATTATTTATTGTCTTATCTCTGTGGTTGAGGTTCTTGTTTGGGCTTTATAATTTCAGGTGTAGTCATTTGTAAGATGTGTTATGTAATATCCCTCAAGAGGGACTTTCCAGCTTGTTAGTGTCAGTATTAAATGTGGACTCTGTCCTGAGGCGATTGCCCCCAGTCATGCTGATAGCAATGGACATGTCTACTCTGGGCTCCCCAACATGGCAGCAGCGCTCACCAGAGCTCACTTAGCAGTTTGGCTTATTTTGAGGACAGCCATGGCAGGGAGCCGAGAATTAGAAGGGCTCTTCCTGTACCTTGTGCTTTTATTTGGGGAAAACCACATCCTGATCCTTTGCGGGCGTTCCTAGCAGAGCAGTCTCGCCCCCCGCCTGCCCCCTCCCTGCCAAGCAGCCCTTCGCTGTGGATCCAAGTTCTGTGTATGACCTGGTTAGAGTAGAGTCAGGGAGTGCATGGCCTTTCCAGTGGAAATGACCTGACGTGCAGCGGAGCCATAGGTGACATTTTGACTCTTCTCTGAGCCCAGGTCATGAAAAGTGTCATCTGAGACTCACTTTTATCTCAGGAGGTCAGTGCCCTTTATTAGATCCTGAAAGGTCTCAACAGGCAGGGCAGATGACCCCATACTCGTCCCACTTCCATTCCTTAGATGGTGTGGCTCTCTGAAAATGTTCTTTGATGTGAGTTTGTAATTGAGACAGACTGGGTGTGGGACTCTTGTACACAAGGCTCTGTGCCTCCCACCAGTGTGGCATGTCTGCATGTCCAGCCTGAGCTCCCCTCAGCACATTGTACGTGTACCAATTTATAGGCTTGTATGACTGAACGAATGTACATGTGTTTATATCTTCTATATATGTACAGTGTATATAGTGTGTGTATGTGTACATAGATGTATATTATGTATACAGACATGTAGCCACGTACTCAAACCCTCCTTATGTTTTAAAGAGAATCTATGATAAGAGTTGCTGAAGTAAATTGATGTGGGTATTCCAAGGTCCCTCAGGAGGATGGATTTGCTGAGATTTTAATTCCATTTTCTTTTGGATGGTCTGTCTGGGAAAGGCCATGAAGTCAGAATCAATACTCTGTACCAGAGAAAGTTCCAGACAGAAAAAGTCCCAACAGGATGACATCACTATGTATTCTCTAGGGTCAGACAAGGGCTAGGAAGCTGGAAGACAATTTACCCTAATGTCCAAAAACTAGATGGGGATCTTTATCTGGTTTTCATACACCTATTTATGTCCTAACTGGAAGGAACTCGGTAGTTTGAGCTGCTGGCCTTCCCAGAGACTCGCTCTGTCACGTGCTCAGTGTCAGAACAGTCTGTGTCGTGGGACCTGGCTCCCAGTGTGGTAGCACTTTCCCCACTTGCTCTGGACTCAGCAGACAGTAGGCACTGCCCTGTGAGTAAACAAATGCCTAACTCCCGTTGGAAAAAAAAAAAATAGTCTTCCAGGTAATTCTTTAAAAATAAGCATAAATGTTGATGGCTAACTTTATGGCATATGTTACAAATCTTAAATTATTTCTCCAACTATAGCATGTGAATGAAATCTACTGACTTCTCTAAATTATGATTTTAAAATTTAGATACAATTTGCATTTTAATATGGATATGTATGCCCTTAAAGCTACAGATGCCACATTTTCCTTGTTCAGGTTTATTCTGGTGATTTTTTTCCTCTTAAATTGGGCTTTAACTGAGACATGGCACTTGGAAGCCAGGGCTCATCTCATCAGCCCAGCACTAGTTGCTCATGGACCTGGTAAGCACAGGGGCCTGACTGGCCAGGAGGTGAGAGCTGGCCTGCTGAAAGAAATCGCTGGACAGCTGCGAAACCTAACCCACAGGTTGCTTTTTTTTTTTTTTAAATAAGCTGTTGTAATGTTTGCAAACACTTCATTGAGACCACGTACTCAGTGCCTTTTGAGAGACTGGGCCGTTCAGCCTCCAGCTTCCCCATCTGTGATGTAAAGAAGCTCCTGCTGCTTCACTGGCCTCCCAGCAGTGATTGTCACCTTTCCCATGTCCTTGCCTGTTGTGACAATCACTATTGAAAGTAGCTTTCCAGTTCAAATAATAGAAATGGAAGATTGACAGTCTCTAAATGAACCTTTAAAATAAAAATTTTCCTTTGGAGCTATTTATCTTAGCGGCAACCTTTAAACAAAGTATCTTGGGGTAGGGAATGTCTGAGATATTTTTAATGCCCCACTATACTTTGAATTAAGCAGACGATAATTTTGGTGTCTCAAAATGTACACATACAACATAGAAAAAAGTGCTATAAAAAGTAAGTGCTGAAAAATGCTCAGCAACGTTTATCAGTTGACAGACTGTGACAAAGCTTAGTATTTGGATAACATGTGGGTGTAGACTTTACATGAAAAATGGCTTTTCTCTAGGAAAGTATAATCATTTTAACAACCAGAACATTTATGGACTCAAATGCTGCTGCCACATACAACTCAAGTGCTGGAATATTTTTCTATATCCTCCCAATTACCTTGTAAACCAGTGTTCAACTAGTTTTATAACTGAAAAGCTGCACATTTTCATAGTACAAAACCATAGTTTTTACCTGTAGTTTGGACCTGTTTAAACGTAGCTAAGTATTACCAGCCCTTTTAAAAGACGTCTGTTAAAGGAAAACTCGGGTGTTAGATTTTCTTGGGACCGTTTCTGTAAGCTCTGCCCTTCCTAATACAGAAAATATTGTTTATGCCGTTACATTTTAATTCCAGGTTTAAAACCTGTTGAAAGCTGTAGCTTGAAATCAGCTTTGTTTATGTGATGGCATTTAAAAATAGCATGTTCCTTTTTAAACTGAATTTTATATCTAATCAATGTCTTCAGTCTTGAAGAAGAATTTGCATTGTTGTGTTTGTATATAGAGTATTGCAGTGCATGAATTAGCTTTATGCATTTTATTAAATGCTATTTCAATGTGGCATTATTGTTGTGGCTTAATACTACTACCTAAATGAGGTTTATACTATTAAAAGTTAATTAAAGACTAATGTGCATCCTGCTCATCATTTTTCCTCATAATAGTAATAACAATGATGCCTGACCCCCAGAAGTCCCCAGAGCACTCTCACCTAAACCCCTAGTAGGCGGTGAAGCGCCCTAGTCCAGCCCTGTAGCTCTCACCTCACCTTGGCCTCGGCCAGAAGCTCCTCAGCCCTGTCTGCTCGATGGCTCACTGGACTTCTGTTTCTGGAGCAGGGCTTGGGCTGCCAGACCCCAGAGACTGCTGTCAGACACAAACAGCCAGGCCTCAGGCCAAAGCGGACGTATCCAAGTTTCAGAAGTCATCGGACCTCTCATTTCACAGGTGAGGAGTCAGGTCCAAAGTCAAGATTCTCAGCAGAACCCACTGGCAGCCAAACAGCTGTAATTAGCTTAGTCAGGTAGTACTCAAAATGAAAAAAATATTGGTCACTTCAGCAGAACAAGGTCAACAACCATTTGGCAAACATTGGTTATGCAAATAAAATTAAGAAACATTATGTCAATCAAAATCTCCACAGCAATCTTTAATAATTTTCTCCCATTTCTGTACATTTTAAGCCCATCTTTTAATCATTAAAGTAGGAAATGGAAAAGAAAAGGTTTAAAGAGATAATGCCCCATAATGGTGTTCATTTCCATGAATCGTTATCCGCTGCCTATGAACACAGCCCATGCGAACAGTGACAGTGGTGCTTTCCTGTCAGGCACTGGACACTTATTACTTCTCTAAAGAGGGGTCACTAGCCTGGTTCAGGGCAATCCTGGTTAGCGGCCTTTCTGGGCCCTGTGGACCACAGAGGGAAGGAATACTTCCCCAAGGCCTTTCGTCTCACCAGCTGGGGAAAGACCAAAAGGAACAAACTGAAGGGCCTGGTGGTCCAGGAGAAAGTCCAGTCCAGCTGGTGTGAAGGCCACACTGCAACCAGCCAGGTGGATTGTTAGAAACATTGCAGGAACCGAACCCAGCGCTCACAGGAGGGATCAGAATGGAGGACAGGTGTTTCTAGCCACCTTCCAAAATGCTGATGGGGTAGAAGGCACCAAGATTTTGAATTTCAGTTGACCAAAACTGCGTAAGCCTGCCAGTTAGGTACATGCTAGACTCACCCACTTACCCCTCCCAACCTTCCAAAGCTATCACCCTGAACACAGGTCTGATACAAAATCACACTAAACCATAACTTGAACATCAAATGTAAAAAGAGCCAGACTTCTCATTTTAATGGGATAATCTCCAACATTCAAATAAAACACAGTTTCACCTCATTTCCCACAGCTCATTACCTTATGGGGTGATGCCCTTTTCCCGTTTTACAGAGATGGTCAGACGTCAACCAAGGAAGTGTCCCATTAGAGAGAACTCAGACCTCACACCTGCTCTTCCGCGCCCACCTTCATGCTGCATGCCGTTGGGCAAAGTCTCCCAGTCTGTGTTTCCACGGGTCTGTAGTCCAGCTGGTCCTTCGCTTTTGACCACCTTATTCTTACAGTGAACCTAGAGGGCTCTGATGTCTCCTAAGGGCTAGAACCAGCACAACTAGGGTGTCAGAAATACCAGAGTCCTGAAGAGGAAAGAACTACTAGGCAGACCCTCTTCCAAAACTTCAAGGAACAACTCAACGAGCCAAGAAGGTGAACCAAGAGGCAGCCTCCAACACCAGTCCCTCAGGGAAGGGCCTTCTTTCCTCCTCCGTGGTCTGTGAGCCTACCTGCCACAGGGCACAGGGCTGGGACTGCAGGGGCTGGCAGTGGCCAGCTCACCAGTGGGTGCACACTCCTAAGGGAGGCTGGTCACTCCGCAGGCCACTAGGGCCTCCTGCATGCCTGGCATGCCCACAGTCAGGCCCCTCAGGAGGAAAGGGTCAGTTGGCTTTAGTTTTAAAAGTGAGCACTTCACAAAGGTTTGCTCTGGAATTTCTGAAAAATAACCAGAGTCTGTGAATGGAGGGGACATCCACAGTTGGCCATGCATGACTTCAACCAAACTCAATGACGGCAACTCTTCATTCTCCAGAGCAGGGCCTGGAAGAGGAGTCGAAACCAATGGAGACTAGGAAAAGGCCTATCAACAGGCTGTGGCCTTAACAACCTGATTCCAAAGCCCTGTCCCCATGCAGGTCTTCCTCCTTGTACCAGACTGGATACACACCATGATGCTAGAGTGATTAGGGAGCATTTTATTTTCAGTCTCTCTGGGGCAGAGCCAGGTGCCCGTGGCCAATGTAACCCTAGCCCACAGGCCTGGGGCCTTAGTCCTGGGCACTAGCTTTCAGAGCTGCTTTGTACTTCCCCGTCATCTCCTTGGGTAGCGGCACCAGGGCGGGGCAGGGCACCTGCCCTTCCACCTCACAGATGCATTCCCGCAGGCAATACTTTCGAGGTCCAAAATGAGCTGGGTGAGAAAGCTGCTTTTTCTCCTGCTCCTCTTTCTGGAGGGTTGCCCTACCAAAGAGCACAGAAGCAACAAGGTGTTGGCAACCTTGCTCTCTCTGATCAGCACAGAACTCAGAGTGAACCCTACCATCTTCCAGGGAAGCCTGGACCTCGTCTAACTTGCTCCCCACTCCCCAAACCTGTCCCTCCCCTCACCACAGGTGAGGCCTTCAGCGCGTGGGCAGTGTTAAGCCCCAGGGAAGGAGCTACTTGGGAAGCACACTCCGCCCCAGGCGCACACAGCAATAGTCAACTTTGGACCCAGGGGCAGCCCCGTTTCTAACTGGGACAAGCAAGATGAAAGGGCCTGGAAACGCCTCCCTGTGCTTTCTTAGACATTCTTGGCTTCCCTCCCTTTCCTCTCCTCCCTGGAAAGAAAATGGACATGTCACAGCAGGCTCTGGGGTTGGACGCCCACCATCCCCAAGTTGGGGCATGTTCCTGACCACACAGAGCAAGTATTTTAGCTGCATCTCTGCTTCCTACTGACCTCAGGAGGAAGGGATGACATTTATCCCCACTTCACAGGGGAAGGAGTTACAGCTCAGAGGCTCAGTGACTTACAGTCACACATCTTGGTGAGCAGCAAAGCAGATGCAACAGAGTCTCCGGGTGAGTGTCTGACTCGCTGTCAGCCTGCTCTCTTGACACCCCTCCCAACACAGCCCTTCCTTCCCCTCTCCAAGTGTCTGAGCTAAGACGTTTGCTCCCTCCAGGTCAACCCCAGCAACTCACTCATTCTTCCCCAGGATTTTTTTGATGTGCTCCATGATCTCTTTATTGCTCTTGGTCTCCACATCCACAAGAACCTGCTCACCAGAATCTGGAAACGGGAAGTAAGGGGGAGGGTGTGAATAATGAGAACTTGGAAGCATGCTCCTCAGCCTCAGATGGTAGTGATTTGGGGTTTGCTTTTAGTAGAGAAATATTTTAACAGTAAAGTAAATATATTTGTTTATATAACCCATAATATACTACCCTCTTTCCATATTTCTTTAAACATGAATGGACAAATTTTAGGCATGTCCGAAAGCATACTGTCTCACAGAAATTCCACGTTCATGGACAGAAAGACTTGGTATCATTAACATGGCCATCCTCCCCAAACTGGTCTATAGATTCAAAGCAATCCCCATCAAAATCCCAGTGGATATTTATGTGAAACTAACAAGTTGAGCCTAAAATTCATGCAAAACAATTTTGATAAGAAAATGGGAGGATGTTCATTTTCTAATTTCACACTTACTATAAGCCACAGTAATGAAGTCATGTAGTACCTAAGAGCAGGCTGCACAGAAACGGAACAGAACCAGCTGATCCAGAAATAAACCCTTACACTTACGGTCAACTGATTTTCAGCAAAGATGCACAAACAATTCAGTGAGGAAAGACAGTCCTTTCAACTAATGGTGCTGGGACAACTGGATATGCACGTGCAAATAAATGAATTTAGACCTTTACCTCCCAATATTAAAAAAAGAAGAAACAAACAAAATCTCAAAATGGACCAAACCTAAATGGTAAGAACTAAAACTTCTATAAAACTTTTTGAAGAAATAGAAAATCTTCATAACCTAGGCCAAGGTTTTTAGATATGACATCAAAAACATGATCCATGGAGAAAATCGGATAAATTGGACTTGGAATTCAAAACTTTCGTGCTTCCAAAGATACCATAAGCAATGGACCGGGGGTTATGTTCATACACATACATCTGACAAAAGACCTGGATCTTGACTATACAAAGAACTCTCAGAGCTCACACAATCCAACTAAAACATGGGCAAAATGGCTGAATAAACATTTAAGAAAAAAAGGTAATAAGCAGAGATACTTAGTCATTAGGAAAATGAAAAAAGTTAAAACTACAATGAGGCCAGTGGTGACAACCTCCCCAAAACAGGCCTCTTGCTGAAGACCTTCCTGCCTCCCCAGAGGAGGAGGAGAGGAAACACAAGAAGCACCTGGCCCAGAGCCCCAGCTCCCACTCATGGATGTGGAATTCCCGGGATGCTGCAAAATCAGCACGGTCTTCAGCCACGCACAAACGACAGTCTGGCGTGCTGGCTGCCCACTGTCCTCTGTCAGCCCACAGGAGGAGAAGCACGGCTTCCAGAGGGTGCTCCTTCAGAAGGAAGGGATGCTAAAAGCGCCTGAGTCGAGATGTGGGGAACCATCCCAATAACACATTTTGGATACAAAAAAAAAAAGACATTAGAGTAGCTTAAATTTTTTTTAATGGACAACACCAAGTGCCATTGAGGATGCGGAGTAAGAGGAACTTTCCTACATTACTGGTAAAAATGCAAAATATTACAGCCAATTTAGCCAAAGAATGAAGACAAAAAGGAAGAACAAAAATTGGGAAAGAAGTAAAACTGTATTTGTAGATGACGTGATTGTGTATGTAGAAAATTCTAAGGAATCTGGAAAATAAAACTACAAGAAGTGTTTACAGCAAAGTTGCAAGATACGGTCTATGTACAAAAATCAACTGTACTGACCAAAAAACCTTAAAAATAAAATACTTAAAAACACCATTTACAGCCCTGGCTAGCATGGCTCAGAGGACTGAGTGCAGCCTGCAAACCAAAGGGTCGCGGGTTCAATTCCCAGTCAGGGCACAGGCCTGGGTTGCGGGCCAGGTCCCCAGAAGGGGGCGCGTGAGAGGCAACCACACATGGATGTTTCCTTCCCTTTCTTGCTCCCTTCCCCTCTCTAAAAATAAATTTTAAAAATATTTTTTAAAAAATACCATTTACAATAATCACAAAACATAATCAATATTGTTAAAATGTCCACTCTTCTCAAAATCAGCTATAAATGTAATTCCAATCAAAATCCCAGCAAGCTTTCTTCTAGAAACTAGTAAGCTTTAAAGTTTACAAGGAAACGCAAAGAACCTAGACTAGCCAAAGTCATTTTGGGAGAAAAGAAAAGAGCAAAGCTGGATTTATACTACCTGATCTTAACACTTAAAAAGCTACAAAAACCAGGAAAGTATGGCATCAGTGCAGGGGCAGACACAGAGCAGTGAAAGAAGATGAGGAGTTCAGAAATTGGTGACCTAGAGATTTTTTTGTGTATTGTATAATACACAACATAAAATTTATCGCTTTAAAGTATATAATTTGGTGAGTTTTGGTACATTCAAAATGTTGTAAAACTATCACCATCTGTAGTTCCAGAACTTTCTCATCACCCCAAAGAGAAACCCTTTACCAGTTAAGCAGTCACTTCCTATTCGCCCAAGTACCACCCCACCTCCCTGGCAACCACGATCTCTGTCTGTGGACTAGCCTGTCCTGGACATGACACGTAAATGGAATCATGCAAAATGTGTGGCCTTTTGTGTCTGGCTTCTTTCACTTACACAGTATTTTCAAGGTTCATCTGTAATGTAGCATGTGTCAGTACTGCATACCTTTTCATGGCTAACTATCTGGATCAATTTTTGACAAAGATGTCAAGGAATTCAATAGGGAAAGGACAGCTGTCCAACACATGGTGTTTTAACAGCTGAATATCGTGAATCTAAAAAAACAAAAATGAACCTCAATCTCTATCCTTCCTTAATACACAGAAAATAACTCAAACTAAAGCAGAGACCTAAATGTAAAATCTAAAACTATAAAATGTCTACAGGAAAGATGAGAAAAATCTTTGCAATCTTGGGGTTGGCAGATTTCTTGGAGAGGACACAAAAAGCACTAAACATAACAAAACAACGGATAAGCTGGAGTTTATTAAAACGTTTTAAAACATGCTCTTCAAAAGCCACCACTAAGCCCTGGCCCCTGTGGTTCGGTGGCAGCATCGTCCCATGACCGAAAGACTGCGGGCCCTGGCCCAGGCAAGTATGGGAGGCAACCAGTCAATGTCTCTCACACCGATGTTCCTCTCTCCCTTCCTCTATCTCTCTCAAAGCAATGAAAAAAGTGTCCTCGGGTAAAGATTTAAAAAAAAAAGACACCACTAAGAAAAGGAAAAGCAAGCCGCAGACAGAAAAAAATATTCACAATACAAATAACTGACAAAGGAATTACATCCAGAACACGCAAAGAATTTTTTAAAGCCCATTTCTTTAATGGACAAAAGATAAAGTCTCTCAACAAAAGAAATGCGTACCTGAGTAGCTAGTAAGCACATGAAGTTACATGAAGTGGGGAAAAGCAAATTAAAATCCATTGGAATGGCTAAAATTTAAGACAATATGAGTGAATAACAGGCCCCAAAGGTGTCCCTGTCCTAATCCCCCAGAACCTGTAAATATGTCACCTTATGTGGCAAAAGGGACTCTGTGGATGTGATTAAAGTTAAAGACTGGAGATGGGGACATTGTCCTTATTTGGTGGGCCCAATTTAATCACATGGTCCTTAAAATCAGAGAACCTACCTAGGCAATAGTCAGAGGGACACGTGACTATGACAGAATGGCCAGAAAGGCACACATCGTTAGTGGCTCTGAAGACAGGACAGAGGGTCAAGCCAAAGAATGGAGGTAAGCTCCAGAAGCTGGGAGAGGCATGGAAATGTACTTAGCGCAGAGCCTCCAGCACGGAAGGCTCCGCTGACACCTTAACTTTAGTCTGTGGAGGACTTCCAACCCACAGAACTGTAAGACACGAAATGTGAGCTGCTTTAAACCACCCAGCTTCAGGTAATTTGAAATAACTGCACCAGTCTGCGTGAGGAGCCACCGTGACTCCACCCTGCCGCCCGCAGCGTCAGATGATGGCCCAGTGGTTTTGGAAGCCTGTTGGGCAGTTTCTAAGGACAGTACATATCTAGTCTGTGACCCAGCAATCCCATCCCGACACAGAGGCCCTGGAGAGCTGAGTGCCTGTGTCCAGAGAGACACCTTGTGTAAGAAGGTGCTGACAAACACATCATCTTAGCAGCTAAAAACTGGAAACAACCCTTCACAGCCAGGGAGACTCGCCACTCAAACCTCCCTTCCAGGAAGTCTTTCTGCAAGGGGCTGCCAGCCAACAGCCCAGCCGCTGTGTTTTGGGGTTCACCGAGCAACACCAGAGCCAGGCCCGCCCACCCCACCCCCCCCGCCCCCGCCGGCCTAGATCTAGGACCTGGCTATTTCTACCCAAAGTGCAGATACAACTGCCCACTGGGCTGGCCCGGCCTTCTAAGAGCTCTGTCACCATAAGGTGCCTCCTGTCCAGGCTTCCCTTGACCTGTTTTGTTTTGCCATGTGAAGACCTGCCCTGTCCATCCCTCTTCCCTCTCCCTTTTATCTCCAATAAATCTCATACTTCTGTCTTGGCATCTAGCAAAAACCCGGGTGTTCATCAACAGGTGAGTGGATAAGTAAACTGGTATATTCCTATGATGGAATACTACTTTGTAATAAAAATGAATAAACTACTGATCCCTAGAACATGGATGAGTCACAGAAACATAAGTAAAAGCCAGACACAAAGTACATATTGTGAGATTCCATTTATATGAAGTTCTGAAGCAACACTGTTCTGTAGTGAAAGAAATCCTAAGAGTGGGTGCCTCTGGTGGTAGGGGGATTAACAGGAATGTGGCAATAAAGAACTTTCCTGAGAAAAAGAAATGCTCCTCATCCTCTTTGGAAAAGTTGAGACACAGACACACAACTGTCAGAACTCATCAATCAGTACACATTAGACCTGTGCACTTATTATAGGTAAATTATACCTCAATAAAGTTGATTTTCTTTCAAGGTATTTTATTTGTTTATTTATTTTTAGACAGAAGGGAAAGGAGAAAGAAAGAGGAGAAACATCAATGTGTGGTTGCCTCTCGAGCGCCCCCTACTGGGGACCTGGCCCACAACCCAGGCATGTGCCCTGACTGGGAAACAAACGACCCTTTGGTTTGCAGTCCAGCACTCAGTCCACTGAGCCACACCAGCCAGGGCTCAATAAAGTTAATTTAAATGCAAACAAAATCCATACACAAAATTATCAGACCACCACCATTCTCTCCACCACCCACTTACCTCGATCTATCTTTTTTTTCATAGCATTCATCTCGTTCTAACATAGTATCTTCCTGAGTTTCTTGCTCATCTGTCTCCTCTGCTAGAGTTCATCTCTGCAAGGGCAGGGATCTTCGTACGGCTCCCTGACACCCAAGCACGAGGGTCCTAGCACTACATGTTTGCTGAATGATCTGGCCATCCCTGGCCAGAAATAAAATGAAAGAACGTGATTTTGCTTCCTGAAGCGTTTTCCAATCTATACTTTATTTGACTGTCTTAACTGTGTGAGGCAGATGTTTTGCCTTTACTTGGGAAACAAAGCGATGGGAATGTTTCTCGCTTAGGGTGAGAATGACGAAGAGCTGGACCCAAACATCTGGTCTTCGGACTTCTGGGCCCTGAGCCCACTTAACTGAGTAAGTATTCACTTGGTGCAGAGACAGGACGAACGGACACACACACACACACACACACACACACACACACACTTTTCAAGAGAATGTGGCCAGCACTGACACAGGGGCTCCGGGAGGCAGGGGAGCGCCAACCCAAGTGTGCAGCAGGGGTTTCCTGGAAGAAGTGGTGCCCAAGATGAGTCTTGAGGAATTTTTTAAAAATCAAATTAGCAAAAAAAGTAAAAACAGGATTTCAGCAGAGGGAGCAGCATGAGCAAAGGCATCAAAGCAAGGTGTGGCAAGGGAATTTGGAAAAGTCAGCCCGTGTGGTGTGAGGCATTAAGAAAGATGTATGAAGGCAACCGAAGACGAGGCAGGAGAGGGAGAAGGCACCCAGATCTCAACAGCCACTGAAGCCAAGGTGACAGGAACAGTGCTAGTCTCACAAGCGCATGTACCTCAGGCAACCTGACTGCCCCGGCAGGAAGAACGGACGGCAGGAAAGACAGCCCTGGACCGCCGAGGAGGCCCCACACTCACCTAGATAGAATCGAAGGAAGGGCGACGGCGTCATGTTCTTAAACATCATGATCTGCACCCAAGGGTTCTTGTACTGGATCTGAGGTATGTTGAAAAACACAAACTTCCTGCAAAGAAGAAATTAAACCCATGAAACAAGAGTTTTAAACCTAAAATCCTGCAACCTATATACTTATTTTTCTAGAAAAAAGGAACAGAACTGTCATCAGATTCTCAGAGGACCCTGCCCCCCAAAAAGGCTGAGAAAAGCAGCTTTCCGGAATGTGCCAGTGTGTTCTCTTTGAGCATGGGCATTCAGACTCGTGGTCTGTCATCTGACGGAAGAGAAACCAGTGCCCCCACCCCACAATGCACACCAACGGAAAGTGCACCATGGCAGAAGTGTACATGTGAGATGAGCCTGGGATGTCTCAATCTTCATGTGAACGGTGGTTACACAGGCGTATCCACATGTAGAATTCACCGAGCTATATACTTACAGGTATGCACTTCATGTCTACTGAAATTCAAAAACATATAAAAACGTGCGGAAAGTTTTTACAATCTAGAATTGGTAAAACCTTTAAACTTCAAAAGTTTAAAGTGTAATTACGTTAAAACTTTTGCATGGCAAAATTTACCAAAAACAAAACATTCACCAAACCGAAGGGAAAAGTGTTTGTAAAACAGAACAAAGGCTGATTACCGGTAACGGGTCACACCATTAGTGAGACTGACGGCCGAAAAGGAAAAAAGGCAAGGCCACAAAGAGACAGAAAGGCAAACAGCCTGTCTTCCCAATAAAGTCATGTAAATTAATGTGTCATTTCTCTCCTCTTACACTGAAAAAATTTTTTAAAGTTATAGAAGTAAGGATACATTTCATTACGAGTATAAAATGGTTTCACCTCTTAGGAGTCAAAATTGAGAACTAGCAAAATTTTAAAAGCATGGATCTTGACTTGATTTCACTTCTGCTTTTAGATATTTTTAAGTTTGAATGCAAAGACACGTGCGAGGATTACTACAGCATTATTTCTTACAGCAGAAGAACAAAAATAACCTAAAGCCCCTCAACAGAGGACGTACTAAATCATTACAGTACAACCCTATCTCTGCATCCCTCTCCACCTCTTTCCATCCCAAATGGCTCACTTACGTGGGCTGTGGAACGGGATTCCTTGCCCTCTGAACTCTGTTGCATTTGGCCAACAGGGAGCACGGGCAAAAGACTGGAAGGAAAGAGTAGAGCCAAGGTGCTTGCTTCCCTGGCCCATCCCCTGGCTAAGTCCCAGGCTTCTACCAGGCAGCCCTCTCCAACTCCCCCTGCTTCTGCAAGCCTAGACTGGGGATCTTAGACTGTTGTTCCCTGTGGTTTCTTTTCCTCATCGCACCCAAGCCTTTGTGAATAGTCCCTTAATTAAAGGCTCCCCAAAGGATGTGAATTTAAACGCTCCCTTGGCTTCCTGCTGCCCACCTTGCCCACACACCGGAGGACAGAAAGGTGGAGTGGCACACAGCACAGAAGCACAGTCGCCCAACTACCACTTCCCAGCCGTGCCACCCGAGGCAAGTTAGGGCTCTGTGCTTCGATGTCTACGCCAAGGTGGTGATGCAGGACAAGCAGTCCACAACAGCGCGTGAAGTCTATTTTCAAGAAGATAAAATTGGGAGAATCAACAGAAAGCCTGACTGTGTGACCATCTAGTTGGGGAGACTCCCATAACTGGGGCAGAATCTGAGCTGAAAGAAAAGAAAAGCAATGACAATCATTAATTCCAGGGAAAACAAAAAAGAAAAATAATCATAGTACTCTGTGTGGCTCAACTGTGTATAAAGTTCACAATATCATATTAATTTAAACACTGAATATTGTTCTATCCAAAATTTTGAAATGACTGTATTGGGAAGACTGGGCTCGGGGCTGGGCAGTATACACACACTGAACGTGGGGAATGGAAACGGCAGTGAAAGAGCTAGATCCACATCCTCTGTGGGGACAGGGCACTAGATGATTCTAAAGCTAAGAAAACACGTAGCCCTCTAAGTTATTTAACTATATGGAGGGAAACTCTGATTAAATGGTCAGAGTGGAAAGCTGTTGCCTCTGGAGGAGGCGGCTGCAAACCAGGACAGCACAAAGGGCTAGAAGCTCAAAGGCTGAATTTACCTTCCTGGGCCTATCCCAGTATTACAGTTTTGTACAAATAAAACAAGACAAGTCCATGTAGGAATTTTCACACCTAAAACTCTTAAAGATTCAACAGGGTTTTCAAGTGGTTCTTGCTGACGCACGGAGAGGGGGCGGGGGGGGGTAACAGTAAGTAACCTTTAGTCGAGCGATTGCTCTATATGCCAGACACCCTACTAGGTAGGCACTTTATTCTCGAATCCTCACAGCAGCCCTGGAGGGTAGGCTTTTACAACTATGGAAAACCTGAAAAGGAAGTAAACTCCTGCATCCACACTGTTCTGTTGCTATCAGATTATCCAGCCCACCCAGATCCTGAGACTCAGGGCTAAACCCAGAACTCAATAAATGCTAACAGCTGTCCCTTCTCTTACTGCACCCTAAAGGCAAGAACCCCTGGCACAGGTGAGTTGGGGACTTAGCCCTCAGGCACTGAACAAGAGGGCAGCACCCCCCTCCCCCGCCCCCACACACCCAGCAGAGAGCCCAAGACTGTGGCTACCCTAGGGCTCTAGTACTGGCCAGCAGCACTTGGAATGGAGGAGCAGATGAAAGGCTGAGGGCGCCTGAACAAGCAAAGGCCTGGGGCTGGAAGGTGCAAGTCAGGCAGGCTCTCAAACCCAAGGGCACAAAATCACAAAAAAGGCAGAGGTGGGAAAGGCAAGCCACTAGGAACAAGAAACACGCTATGGCTGTTTGTAGCCTGTTTACCTAGAGGGTACTAAAATAAATAGGTGACAGAAGGGCTTGCAGGCCTATTTTGACTGGTTGGTCATTTAAATACCAGAGATTAACATAAAAATCTGAACTTCTCCTAGAGCAGACATAGGTAAGATGTAGTCGAACAGTGAATGGCCCCTTGAGACAGGGCACGTTTCTCCAGTTCACGCAGGCCCATCCAGCCTGCCTCTCTCCCTTCTGCTGCCCGCCTGGCCTCTGCCTTGTGATTTCTGGTGTGGATATGTGTGCACAGTGGGTGATGAAGGGTGACCAATGATCCCATGGAAGCAGGTCAAGTTCTTGGGTTCCGCTGTGGAGAACAAATGGCTAAGAGGTAGCAGACAGCCAAGCGGTGAGGGCCCCTCTTCATAAGCCACCAGCCTTCACATGGAGTTGCTCTCATGTCTCATTCTGGTCCATTCCACACACCCGATCTCAAAGCTCTGCAGGACAGTACCTTTTTCTTAGTCACTGATGAATTCCCAGCACATGGCAGAGCCTAGCAGTCAGCCGGCACTCAATAAATTTGTACTTAGTGCCAGGGAAGCCCAAAGCATGGCTGTTGCCTCAAGGTTCAACTGAAACCTTCCACTTGCAAGCTTCCATTCATTGACTGCTCCAGGCTGAAAACCATGGAATTTCGGCGGGGGCTGGGGGTGTCACTACACAGCTGACTAGTCACTCAATTATAACGGTGAGAAATCCTACAAAAAAAGCAGCACTTTGAGAGCTGTGACACTTTGAACAGGCAAGTTACCTAACCTCTCGGTGCATTTCCTCATCCCCAGAGTGGGGATAACAACGGGATTCCCTGAGACCAAATGGAAAATACACAAGGAGCATTCAGAACGTGCCGCACACATAAGAACTCAATAAATGCCAGCGGCTGTCACTTCTCTCAGTGCATCGCCACGTCGGCCCTGGGGCGCTGCTATCATCCCCGTTCGGGACACTGAGGAGGATCAACTCGCCCAAAGCTAACAGCAAACAGAAAGGGACCCGAACAAGGTCTGTCGCCCTAGGCTGGGTTCCACCCAGACCGCCTGCCGCCCCTCCCAAATGCCGGCTAGGGGCACAGGTGGTTAAGGTGGCTGAGGTCTCCCCGGGTTAGCCTTGTCCTCCACCCCATAGGAAGGAGGAGGAGGGGGCCCTTGCCGTCCGCTCTCCCAAGTCAGCCGGCACGGCGTGGCCCCGCTGTAGTCTTCTCGCTGTGGGGCAGCTTGCTCCACAATTCTGCAAAATGGTGGCAACAGCACCAACCTCGGGGGTCCAGCCCCACGATTAAGCGCAGCCCCAAGTCTCCACGTTACTAACACGTGGTTACAACCACCCGGGGCGGCCTCACAGCTCTCGGACTGACCTGGCGCCTTCGCCCAGCTTCCCGTGCGTGTTGTAATTCACCGTCATGACCTTCACCGAGTCCTTGAATACAACGTCGCCCTGGCCCAGGTACTGCAGGGTGCGGCGGATGGGAAAGCGGCCTTTCATGGGCATGGCAGCGGTAGCGGTGCCCCCAAGCCACGGGCAGGCAGAGACTAGGGCAGCAGACGCCTGCAGGCGACGGACCTCGCGAAGCTTTCCCTCCGCGCAGTTTCCACCTCCCGCGCAGACTCACAGGAGACTTCTCCCGGCGGCCAGCGCGGGTGCCGCGGGGCAACCTGGGACTTGTAGTCCTTGCTGGCGGTGCTTTGAGGTGGGAGTTGGGCTGCGGGCATGGACACCTTCGCTTTAGAGCACCCTGCTTCTAAAAACGTTTAGTTTTTTTCTGTGTATTCGTCTTCCCCTCCACATGGGAAAATACTTTTAAATAAGATCAAACCCAGTCATTCAGAGAACAAAATTAGAGAAGAAAATAAAGCAAGAGAGCTTTCGATTTAAATTTGGGGAATAACTTTCTATTCAACCTCAAAAAAGTTTTTCTCAACTTCTCCAGTTTCGAAATGAAGGCTTCGAACTGTGCAAAAAAACTGATTTACAAAAGGAAAAAGAAAACTTCGTGTATGCCCCTTCCATGTTTAGCCACTTAACAGGTTCTGGACTTCAATTTGTTTTCATAAGCACGACATGGATGAGATGCCTGTCTGAAATGCTACTGTTACGGGTCTGAGAAATGTTTCATTTCTTCTTTACTTTTGAAGGATAATTTTGCCAAATGCAGGACTCTAAGTTCTCGGTTTGGAGGGTGGGGATTCCCTTTACAATTTTCACTCCACTCCCCTATCATCTTGCACGGTTTCTGACCAGTCAGCTGTAATTCTTCATTTCTCTTCCAGGCGAGATAGTTTTTTCTTCGGGCTTTTTTCAAGAATTTCTCTGTCCTTGATGTTTGCAGTTCAAATATGATACATGTATGTATAGATTTTTTTATATTTATGCTTCCTGGTATTCTCTGAGCTCCCAGATCTGTGGTTTGGGGACTGTCACTAATTTGGAAGCTCTTAGCTATTGTTGTTTCAAATATTTCTTCATTCTGTTTTTCTCCTCTGGTATTCCAGTTTCACATCTTTTGAAATTGTCCCAGAGTTCTTGGATTTTTTTTGTCTTTTATTCATTCCTTGTTTCTTTTGCATTTCAGTAAGAAAGTTTCTCTTGTCCTATCTTCAAGCTCACTGATTCTTTCCTCAGCTGTGTCCAATTTACTGATGAGCCCATCAGAGGCATTCTTTGTTAGTGCTCTCTTATTTCCAGCATTTCCTTTGGACTATTTCCTAGAGGTCTTATCTCTGCTTACATTACCCATCTCTTCTTGCACATTATTTACCATTAGACTCCCTAACATAACATGTTATTTTAAATTCCCTGATAACTCCATCTGTGTCCTATCTGAATCTAATTCTGACACTTGCTTTGTCTCATCAGACTTTTTTTCCTGGCCTTTTTTCAGCATGCTTGTCATTTTTGTTGGAAGTCAGACAATATTGGCTGTGTTGGGTAATAGGAACTGAGGCAAATAAGCCGACGGTATGTGGATTTTCAAGAACCTGACTAGGAGCTGTGTCCGTGTGCTGTAGCTGTAGGTTTTAGAGGCTTCAAGTTCCCCTAGCCTTTGTTGTTGCTTCCCCTCTTGACTTTGGGCTTCCTTTAGATAGTTCTCCTCAAAGAGTGTATTTCGTAGCTCTTTTAGCTGTAACCCATTGTTATTACTGGAGCCCTGTTGGTGTTGTGGTAAGGTGTCGGGGAGAGAAATTGGTCTATTAATTTACGATAAAATCTCAGCACCTTAGTGGACCTGTGTCCCTAGGCTGTGACCTTCAGAAGTTTCTTAATCCCTCTCTGTGATATTGTGATATAATAATATATACGTGGCCTTTGTTCCTGGTTCCAGAGCTCCTAAAAGCCTGTACTTTACTCAGTGATAGGAGCTGCTTTTGTCATACTCTTGGTTTTGTCCCTATTCCTGAAATAGTTCTGGAGATATAAAAGTGAAAGGAGCATCTTCTGTTATTCACAACAAGCCCCTGGTCAACCACACCACTTTATGCAAACGAAGTGACTTTTGGAAAGCCCCAAAGTTTGGGGGCTGGTTGCCAGGAGAACCATGTGATTGGAGGGTTGGAACTTTTGGCCCCATGGCCTCAATTTCTGACCTCCAGGGAGGGAAGATCGGTTCAAGGTTGAATTAACCACTAATGACCAATGACTTAGTCAATAATCCTTATGCAATGCAGCCTCCATTTTAAAAAACAAACAAACAAAAAAACCCTAACTGAAGGGCTCAGGAGAGCTTCCGGGTTGGTGCTGGGAGAGTGATGTGCCCAGACTAGGCATGAAAGCTCTACTACCTTATCCTCTGTATCTCTCCCATCTGATCGTTCCAAAATTGAATTCTTTTGTAATAAACGGGTAATCTAGTAAATTAGCTTTTCCTGAGCTCTGTGAGCCACTCTAGCAAATTACCAAACCAGTGGCAGGGTTGTGAGAACCCCAGTTAGCAGCCAGTGGGTGAGAAGTGCCAGAGGCCCGCACTTGTGAATGGGATCTGAAGTAGGGGCAGACAGAGCCCTTACTATGAGAGATCTGACAATAACCCCAGGTAGATAGGTCAAAGTTGAATTTTGTAGGGCACCTACCTGGTGTCAAAGTATTTGTCAGTGTAGGAAAAGCCCGTACACACATTTAGTGTCAGAAGTGTGTGAGTAGTGGAGTTTGTAGAAGAACAAGAGTTTTCTTTTACCTCTTCCTCACTTAGGTAAGACAGGAGGACTATGGGTAGAGGGGGTGAAATGCCCCTTCCCCAGGTGGGATCAGACTCTGGTCAGGTCTTTTCCCCTGGAATGCTCGAAGTTTATTTTGCGAAGCTTCCTCTTCCCCTTCTCCTGCCAGGGCCACCAGGGGCTCTCTCTCAGCTCTTAGCTGTGAAAACCTGGAGAGGTTCCTGGAGGTAAAACCCATCAAAGTGTAGATCTCCCTTAAGCTGGGGCCCCCAGAAGTTTCTTGCCCTCACGCTAGTCTACACTCCGCCTCCAGCAATTACTCAAAATGTTCCTAACACCTATAGGTCCAGTGTCTTCTGCTCCAAGCAAGCTGGCCTCAGCTGTGACTGTCTGAATTCACCCCTGTCTAGACTTGGGGGTGACAATTTGTCCTGTAAACTCAGTTCTTTGATGAGTCCAAGAACAGTCACTGATTGTCAGTCTGTCCGACATTTCCTTGTAAGGATAGGAGTAACAACCTCCAAACTGTGTGCCTGAGCTGAAACCACAAGTCCGCTCTGAAGTAGTGTTTATACTGTGCTGGGCTCCTGAAGAGCTTTAGACAGAAGAGTTTCTGATATTCAAGTCCACACAGGCACTTCCTGTGGATGAATACCCCATCCTGTGTTAGAAACATGAGTGTCCATGTATAAAGCAGTCCAGGGCAGTTTGGGTTTTGGAGTCAAGACCTGCCTGCGCTGGAATCCAAGTGGTGGAACCCCAAGTTTGCTTAATTTTACCACTCATTTTTCATCTGTAAACTGAGGTTGTTGGGAAGATTACATGAGGTAATCCATACATAATACTTGGCATAATTCTGTCTGGCCCACAGTGAGCACTAAATATTACCTCTTCCCGGTTTAGCAATCTACACAGGTCCTGGAAAAATCGGTCCCAGAGGCTCAAGTGATATCAATATCAGAAACCCACTCAGCAGCTCCTAACCTGCCCACCCAGCCACCTTTGGACCAGACACACTGCTTGAGCACTCCCACTGCGTCTGACCCAGATCAACCCTTTCCTGCTACTTAGGGCAAAGGGGGTCAGGCAGACCAGGCTTTACATCCTTACTCCACCACCGACGGGCGGTGTGGCCCCAGCCAGGCAGGCTAACTGCTTTCAACCTCGTCAACTGAATACCCACCGAGTGCTCAGTACCTCACAGGCCTGCTGGTAGAGCTAAATGAAGAATGTGTCAATATGTAGCAGTGCCTGGCACAAATGGCGGCCAGTTTCCTCAGCCTTGTCTGTCTGTTCCAGCGTGAAATGGGGATAACAGGATTGCAAATGGTTTTACACCATTTAAACCATTTGCTTGTGTAAAGAGGCTCATTTTATCAACACTGCAGGAGTAATGGGGGATAAGGGACGAACTGGAACTCACATTTATCCCAATAAGAGCCCAGTGACCTCGACTCTGTCTGGAGGCCTTCGACAGACAAGGAAACAGGAGCCAGGGCTACCTTCTAATACTGGGAAGGCCGTTAAGAAAGTGGGGAAGGCATGTTATCTGATGACTCTCACGCAACACACATACACACACCCCCAACCACTAACATCTGTTATTTTATTTTTTTAAAAAGGTTCCATTACAAGGCCCCAGAGTAGTGCATGCAAATCAATGACCCTCAAACTCTCCATTGTCAGATGACCAGCATAATCTGATACCAGACTGGAACCTGGTAAAGAGACCACCTTCTCACTTTTGAGTTCCATAAGCTAACTATGCAAATGTCCAACCTACCACATAGCTCCTGATGGCTCAGGTACATTTTACTATCTGAACAGCAAAAACACATTGAGCTGCAAATACATGATGTCCTTAGTGTATTAGGCTGGGCAAAGAAGGCATAAAAGAGAAAAGTCCAAGTCTCTTCCATATATGACCTATTTCTAGGGAGATCTGTCAACACTGTATCAAGAACTTCCTCATTTTTTGATGAGGGTACGATTTCCTCTGAGGGACTTACAGGAAGGGTGAAATATTCACATGAGGCAAGAACTTGAAGTTGTGGTTGCAGGTCACAGGCTATCTTTTCCCTGACGTTAACCCATCTCTGTAAATCCAACTCTGTGCCTGTGTGAATTCTGGGAAACGGTACTGCTGAGGGACAGAGAATTCTAACTACTTGTCATGTCTATGCTTATAGGAGAATATAGCCATGGAAGAATTAAATGAAAGAACTCATGGAAGAGCATGGCCACAGAAGAATCTAATCGCATCAGGGTTTTAGTTTGGTCTAGGATAGTCAGTGATTTTTTTTTTTTTTAAGTTTTAAAAATGCTTCTTATGTGTGTTTCTCAATGTTCTTAATTACTTACAGATTGCTACCTATGGTTGATTTCAAGGAAAAAGTATGTTTAATAAACTAGTCTTAATTGAAACCACCTAATTAAAAGAGATATATTCTCATAAGAAAAGGAATTATGATGAAAAGCAGCGTTAGCAGCATTTAGGAACTGCCTGCTTCCCAGTGGAGAGAGCTTCTTCCCCTGCAGTCTGAGAAATGACAGACTGAGCAGGAAGGAAGGATGCAGCCATCCACGGAGCTCCCAGAATCCCAGCAAGAAGGGCGTGGCCCTCAAGGAAAATAAGATGTCCGTACCAGGCAGCACTTTACATGCTGAATGCCAACTTCCCGCAACTACCAGAGCGGTCGGCAAGGTTGGTGCCGGTGACGTCAGTAACCCACTCACGTCCCTCTGTGAACAGAACCCAGACTCAAGGGTCTTCTACACACTTTCCACCGACTCCCCATTTCCACGCCCCCATACATTACCTTTTCATTCAACCCAAAGATCCAGCGGATGCTAAAAAAGAATGTAAATAGTGTCAACACAAATAAAGACGACTTTTACACCACAATGCTTTTCAGACATTTCCGAAATCAACAGGAGTCTTCCCAGAATGTAACAAAATGAGTTTTAGCCCTCACACCAGTGACCAGTGAGAGTATGACCCAGAGTTAGTTAATGGGTATAAAGTGACTTGTGGTCAGTTATTGTTCATTAATTAACAATGGTAATTGCAGGAACTCCACCCAGAGCTGAGCACATGTGGGTATAATGATGTCAGGTGTCAGTTAAGGGTTATGTTCCTGGAAACCAAAGCACCAGAGCTAAATTAACAATTTCCCTTTTTGCCCTCAGCTGCTGAAGAGTTCAAGTACTGCCGTGCTACCAGAATGGTCCTGGGTTGTGCTTCTTCAAACATTTCAGTTTCTTAATGCTAAACATTGGGAAGGATGAACCAAAGGGGAAGAAGGCTGATCAACAGCCTTGTAAATTATTCTGACTTATCTTGTTACTTAGGAACGCTTCTGTTCTCCTGATAAAGTTCCACAAAAGCTTCCTGATCACCAATCCCTAAATTATAGACTGGGTCCTCTGAAAAATCCCCGGTACAGGCAACTTTGCCAAGCTCTAATTTTCTCCAGGGTCAGACAACTGTTCCAGTAGCGAGAGAACAGAGCAACATTTGGGTGGAGACTCTTCCCCCAGAAAATACTACCTCAATCAACCAAACAGTTAACCACTTCCATTTTCTAAAAAGCTCATGATCAGACGGCAGTGATACCCCAGCACCGAGAGCTTAACATCCCAAGAGACAAATACGAACTTAAACTGAGAGGCAAACAGACACTGGTGAAACCTCATCCCTGTCTCCCTCTCTTAAAAGGAGGTGCTGGGCTCTCCTGGGTCTAAACCAGTACCTTCCTAACAATACCTCCCCCTTCCATTGCACAAGCAGGATGTACCCAGCAGGGCAGAGGAAGCCTCAGTGAAAGGTACCCACAGCCTAACAGGGTCAGACTTCTGCTAGAGGAAAGTAAGCTTCAAGGAACCCACCTTGTCAGTCTTGGCTAAAGGAAGGGCCCTATATAAGGCTGCCCTGTAATACTGCATAATGGGCAAAGACCAGGCAGGAACACATGGACCCACCAGCTGCACAGCAGGACCCCACAGAAATGCACTTAGTTACATCTCAGTAGTGAAAATGTAGTCCCTTCTAAAGGGAAAACCCAATTTTAAAAAGCCCAGGAAAAACAGCAAATGAATGCTGATCCTTCCTGTTCTCGTTCCTATTTTATTATTCAACTGTAGTGGAGAAACCTCCAAGCGCACAGCATGGAACAGCAGATTCCCGCCCTAACCTGTGTGCATCTTAGTTCTCACCCTTCCGCCTTCCCATCGATCCCACCAACCCTCTCCTGCTCCACTGGCTCCTGCCAGGTCCCTGGATCCAAAGGTGTCCTGCCCACCCCCTGATCAGTCAGTGCCCCCCTTCTGTTTGGCCAGGGTGCGCTTCAGTTCCCTCAGGTTCTCTGTCAGCACCTCCACCTCATCCAGGCGACCACACTGCTTGGCATCAAAGATGTACGCCTTGATGTTGTCGATCTGTTGGAGGAGGAGCTCCTCCTCAATGGGCTCCTCGCCCTCCAGCCCATTGTCACCGTCCATCTCGAAGGGGTTGGTACAGGTGGCTTCCTCAAAGGGGTTGCCAGGAACAGGAGGGCTTGAGGGCCTCTGGTGAGGACATGCATCTTCCTCATCGAAGGGGTTGGGTGCTGGGCTGTCTGAATCAGTGAAGGGGTTCCCTGCCACTGCCGCCTCTTCTTCCTCTTCCTCAAAAGGATTATACTCTTTGAGGATGCAGGATGAAGGGCCAAAGGAAGGCTCTGCAGCAGGAGGGCTGGTAGAGCCCTCTGCGGTGGGACTGGAGAAGTCTTCCTCATCAAAGGGATTTAGGGAGGGCACCCCATGTTGGGGTGACGTGGTGCTCTGGACGAAGGCTTCCTGGCCAAGGGCTGGGGGTCCAGACCACACTCGGACAGGCTCGAGAGCTGAGCTAGGTGAAGGGGTGTCGGGAGCCGCACTGCTCTCAAGTGTGGAGGAGCCCAGGTCCAAAGCACGAGCAAGGTGGGTGCGAGGCTCTCTGTTGGGCTCCAGCTGAAAAGGCCTGATTTCTCGGAAATCCAAGGACCGGGTCCGTGTGTGCAGGGACGCCGCCTGGAACTGCTCCCTTTCTCGTTCCCATTCCCGTTCCTGCAGCATCTGCAGCTGTTCCCGCTGCAGGTCCTCCTCCTCCGCCTGCTTGCGGGACAGCTCGATGGCCTTCTCTGTCTGCTGCTGGTCATACTCATCCTGCAACTGCCGCAGGTTCTCCTGCAGTGTGCGCATTTCATCTGTCCGGCCTGCAGCCTTGGCCTGCCTGATGAACGATGTGATGTTGTGGATCTGCTGGAGGAGGGGGTCCAAGTCTTCACTCTGCCCCTGGCCACCCGACAGCGGGAGCCAGCCCTCAGCCTTTCTCAAGGGGGCAGGGCCCCTTCCAAGGGATGCCACCTCCCCATTGGCACGAGATGGCAGGTCACTCCGCCTTTCCTCAAGCCTTCGCTGGGATTCCAGGGAAGCCTGGGGAGACATCAAAGCCAAAGGGAAGAAACACAGTCACCAGGTCAATAGCAGTCACACCATCAGCTGCCCTCTGCACTCTCGCTATTGCTGTGCCTGTGAGACTCCAGCCGCCCACCTCAGGCCTGAGACAGCAAACTGCTAAAATCAAACCATGCTTTTGTTTCATTACAGTAAGTTAAGGGGTAAAATTTTCTCAATCTTAGAGTCACTGGCTATACACTTCTTTTATTTTCCTTTAATATTTTATTTATTGATTTATAGAGCAGGGAAGGGAGGGAGACAGAGAGGGAGAGAAACATCAATGTGTGGTTGCCTCTCGCGCACCCCCTACTGGGGACCTGGCCTGTAACCCAGGCATGTGCGATCACTGGGAATGGAACCAGCCACCCTTTGGTTCATAGGCCGGCACTCAATCCACTGAGCCACACCAGCCAGGGCTGGCTATACACTTCTTAAAGCACTCATCTACACTAGAATGTTACACAAAACAACATATGTAGTATTTTCTATCTAATATTACATATTCCAGAGTGTTCTACAAAGGACTCCCTGTTGTCTGGGTTCTCTGCAACCTGTAGTAGAGGAGGACAGCCAGTCTCGATGGCATTCTGGACAAGAGAAAACCAACAGAACCTCTGAAAGAAAAATCGGACTTGCAGAGAAAAACAAACAATTGTGATTTCTATAGATGTGAGTGAAGCCAGAACAGAACAAAAGAAAAATGGAAACTAGAGAGAAAGAGAGATTCTAATTTACTACAATCTCATAGGCCCTCTTGGGAGCCTGTGGAGGCCTCTGTGCTCAGAAGACCCTCAAAGAGAGGACTTCCGGACAAGATAAGGGCATCGGTAGATACACTTTGCCTCCTCGCACAACCAAAGGACAACAACAAATTTGAAAACAAAAAATATCCAGAACTGCCAGAAAACCAAACTGTATGAAAGTCCAACAACCAAGGAGTTAAAGAAACATTCATCCAGACTAGTAGGAAGGGCTGAGATGGGCAGCCAGGACAGAGATAATGCGAGGAAGGCAGCGGCTGGCAGACCAGGCACTCCCACATTTGTGTGCGGATAAATTGGGAGGAACAACGGAGGAGTGAGACAGACCACACAACTCAGGGTTCCATCGTCGGGAAATAAAGCCTCAAAACCTCTTACTGTAAAAACCGGTGGGGGTTGCAGTGATAGGAGAAAATCCCAGCCTCACAGGAGAGTTCGTTGGAGAGACCCACAGGGTCCTAGAATGTACACAAACCCACCCACCTGGGAATGAGCACCAGAAGGGCCCAGTTTGTTTGTGGGTAGCCTGGGAAGTGGCTGAGAGCCAGCTGAGAGCCAAGCAAGTAGCACTGTTCCCTCTCAGACTCCTCCCCAACATACAGCACCACAGCACAGCCTTGTGGGTTGCCCCATCCTGGCAAATACCTAAGGCTCCACATGTAACAGGTGTGCCAAGACAAAGATATATGGTCCTAATGAAAGAACAGATCAAAGCTCCAAATATAGAACTAAATGATGAAGAGATAACCAACCTATCAGATACAGAGTTCAATACACTGGTAATCACGATGCTCACAGAAATGGTTGATTCCCAAATGTTAAAAAAAAAAAGAAATGGTTGAGTATGGTCGCAAAATGGAGGAAAAAGTGAAGGCTATGCAAAGCGAAATAAATATTAATATACAGAGAACCAAGAGTGATGGGAAGGAAACCAGGACTCAAATCAACAGTTTGGAGCAGAAGGAAGAAAGAAACGTTCAACCAGAATGGAATGAAGAAACAAGAATTCAAAAATATGAAGAGAGGCTTAGGAACCTCCCGCACAACTTTAAACATTCCAACATCTGAATCATAGGGATGCCTAAAGGAGAAGAGGAAGAGAAAGAAATTGAAAACTTATTTGAACAAATAATGAAGGAGAACTTCCCCAATCTGGCAAAGAAAATAGACTTTCAGGAAGTCCAGGAAGATCAGAGAGTCCCAAAGAAGCTGGACCCAAGGGAGCAAACACCAAGGCACATCATAATTACATTACCCAAGGTTAAAGATAAGGAGAGGATCTTAAAAGCAGCAAGAGAAAAGGAGACAGTAGCCTACAAAGGAATGCCCATAAGACTGTCAGCTGATTTCTCAGAAGAAACCTTGCAGGCAAGAAGGGGCTGGAAAGAAGTATTCGAAACCATGAAAGGCAAGGACCTACATCCAAGATTACTCTATCCAGCAAATCTATCATTTAGAATGGAAGGGCAGATAAAGTGCTTCCCAGATAAGGTCAAGTTAAAGGAGTTCATCACCAAGCCCTTATTGTATGAAATGTTAAAGGGATTTATCTAAGAAAAAGAAGATGATCAAATATATGAACAGTAAAATGACAACAAACTCACAACTATCAACAACTGAACCTAAAAAAAAACAAAAAACAAACTAAACAAACAACTAGAAAAGGAATAGAATCACAGAAATGGATATCACATGGAGGGTTATCAGTGGGGAGGGGGTATGGAGGAGAATTAGGGGACAGGTACAGGGAATAAGAAGCATAAATAGTAAGTACAAAATAGACAGGGGGAGGTTAAGAATAGTACAGGAAATGGAGAAGCCAAAGAACTTACATGTATGATCCATGGACATGAACTAAGGGGGGTTGGAGGATGTGGGTGAGAGGGGGTGCAGGGCAGAGAGGAGTAAAGGGGGGGGATGGGACAACTGTAATAGCATAATCAATAAAATATACTTTTTTTTAAAAAAGAGCCTCCAAAAGGAAGTCAGATGCCAGCATCCCTGAGCTTCACTCACCTGTCTCTCCAGGATCTTCTTCCTTTCCATCTCTTCCTTCCTTTTATTTTTTAGTTCTTCAAACTGTTCTTTAGTTGGCAGTGACATCAAACCAAGCAACTTTTCCTATAGGGGATCACAGACAATTTTACACTTAAACCTTTTTAGGAAAAAAATGAACCTTAAGCCCTGCGGTGAGAGTCCATTTAAGCTAAGCTACTCTACCCAGAGACAGTCACATTAATTAGCAGGAACAGGAAAAGATACAAAGATAATCCCAAAATTGGGCCAGAGAGACAGCTCCCAAATGGGCCTGCCTTTTCCTTATGAAACGATCAATGCCAGATCTCCCAGTTACTCACTTCCTCAGTGAGGCCTCTTCCCTGCCCTTCCCTCCCCATCTAAATCTGTAAGTCTCCACCCGAGCTTCCCACCACCCTTTCCATGCTTTGTATTTGTCCACAGCACTTTTCAACATAAGCTATGTATTTTAGTTGTTTTTTGTCTATCCCCCTTTCTAGAATATAAGCTATATGAGAACAGGAATGTTGTCTTTTTGTTGACACCCAACACCTAGAAGATTGCTTGGTACACAGCAGGGACTCACCAACTGACCAGGGAATACAGCCAATAATACAAAGGAGAAAGGGCCTAATTCTCTGCAACACAACGTTGGAAAACTAACCCAGCAGAACTCCATTAGAGCTCTGGGGCATGGAGCCACCAAGGTGTTAAATGTGACTCTCTGAGGGGCTTCTGAGATAGAAACAACTCCACGACAACCACCTAGCTTTAATCTCCTCTTGAACAATCAGCTGTTTCCTCCCAACCAACGGCCCAGAGAGTCCCTTAGGTGTTTATTACAAGGAAGAAATGCTATGACCACCTATGTCCATCAGGCAACAGTCATAATGGCAAAAAGTGGGAATCTATCAATTGCCCAATGAAAGGGGCATGGTTAAATGAAGGATGTCAAATGTGTCAAAGCAGTACTCTGTAGCAGCATTCAGTGGAGAGCTGCTGGAGGACTGTGTAAAAAATGCTGTGATATAAAATTCAGTGATAAAAAGAGAAGACATAAATTCGCAAATATACACATAACAATTTATATACCAAATGCAAATGGGGAAAAAAAAAGAATGTACCAAAATAATATGTGACAGCATTGGGGACATGGAATTAAAAGCAGTTTTTATTTTTCTTTGAAACCCAGATTTTTCTCTAAATATGGCATAATGCATTTATAATCTTAAAAAAGAATACATATGGAAATAGAAAATAAGCAAGCCATCGGCTTCGTCTGCATCCTGAATGGTAGAAGAGCAAGGGAGGCAAGTGCGACGTTCCTCCTACCCGAGGATCGGCTTTACCTGCACAAAAAGGGTAGCTGAGTATCTGATCATCTTCTGCAGCCGCAAAGTGTTTGGATGTGGTGGAGGGTCCTGGTTCAAGCCTAGGGTTAAGATCTTCTTACTGAATTGGAACAAACACATCAATGTAACAGGTGCTGCCCGCCTCAGAAACAAGAGTGAAAAGTCTCTGAGGTGTCAGGCTTGCATGCTGGGAAGATGGGTGACAGATGAGGGTTAGAGGCTCCGCTGAAGTGTCCTTCAAGGCAAAGCTGGTTCCTTACCATTTTGCTGTACCCGAGGCTCTAACACAGCCCAGGGTGCATGCCAAACACTTGGCCATCGAGGGACTGACCACACTTGCAGGGGCAGCTTCATGGTTGAGTGGCATGTGCAGCCACACAGGGTCTGGTGCTTAGAAGAGCCCTGTGCTTGGCTTAATATTCTGCTGTCACTGTCTTTAGATTATTAATAACTTTGAACAAGGAACTGGCATTTTCATTTTGCACTGGGCCCCGCAGAGTATGCAGCAGTCCTGCATGCACAGATGGACAAGGCTTCCTCACCTCAGGTCTTCCCGAGGCACGGTACTTCCTGCACTGCAAAGGGCTGACTTAACCCCAACAACCAGTCCACAGTTAAAAAGCAGCTGCTGACTTGAAGAATCCGCGTGACCATGATGGTTCTACCACTTTTGCCAGCTGAGGTGCCTCAGTGGGGATGTTAATCCCAATTTCACAGGGTAACTTTGGTAGAATGAGTGAGCTACACTATACGGAAATATCCAGTGATATTCCCTGGCACGCAGCTAGTGTTCAATCAACTCCTACTGCTTTGATAATAATGAACACTAGAAACCCTTAACCAAAAGTTACTGAGATGTGTCGAGTGTCAGAGCTGACACCTTCCTCAGCCTCCTCCTCACACAAACTGCTGTCAGCAGGACTCTAGGTAGGCTCCGGTCTGCCAGTCACTACACACCTCATTAAAGTAGCACCTGCTCCACTGAAGGCAGCAGGCAGGACCTCACCAGTCGGACCTTACCTTAAAGCGTCTACTAGCTCGTACACCTTCTGCACTTCTACTCGGAGGTCGCCGGCACGCTCCAGGCTGTAGGTTGTCTCTCCAGCACTGAGGACAAATCATGGTGCATTTTTATTTCAGGCTTTTTGGTTTTTTATTTTTAGAAAATATACAGCCAGTAATCATTTTATTTCTACTGTGGAAAAATTATCATGAATTATTCAAGATTTAATTGCAATAATAGAAATTGGGCTTTCATATGGTCTAGATACAACATATCTTTGAAAAGCTAAATTAGCTTATTGACTGCTGAATCTTTTAATTAACTGAGTTTAATTTGCACATTACCAGTTGTTTTTATGGCTGATATACTCACTGAACAATTTTTCCAACATCACTTAAAATGACTGAAAGACAGCCCTGACCAGTGTGGCTCAGTTGGTTGGGTGGCATTCTGCAAAGTGAAAGGTTGCTGGTTCGATTCCCAGTCAGGGCACATGCCTGGGTTGCAGGTTTGGTTCCCGGTCAGCGCACTTAGAGGCAACCAACCGATGTTTCTCTCTCACATCAATGTTTCTCTCCTCTCCTTCTCCCTCCCTTCTCCTCTCTCTAAAAATAAATAAATAAAGCAACTGGCCCTGGCTGGTGTAGCTCAGTGGACTGAGCACCAGTCTGTGAAGCAAAGGGTCACTGGTTTGACTCCCAGTCAGAGTACACGTCTAGGTTGCAGGCCAGGTCCCCAGTTGGGGGCATGCGAGAAGCAATTGATTGACGTATCTCTCACACTGATGTTTTCTTCCTCTCTTTCTCCCTTCCCCTCTTTCTAAAAATAAATAAACAAATCTTTTTCTCTTTAAAAAGAATTGTTCATTTGCAAATCTGTCACCCCCACCAAATTGTTGAGTTCCAAGTGCAGTGATTGTGGCTTTTCATTTATGTCCTCAGTGACTAGCACATGGGCCAAGCTTAATCAGCATTTACTGAGAAGAGAAACATTTCAGAAGATCTTGCAGCTATTAATCCAGCCTCAGCAATGGCCACTCAACCCCTCTTCTGAGGCAGCAGCAATTTAAGTTAAATAAGCAGAAAGGACTGCTGTGTTTACCTATTTTACCCTCCATGAAACAGTCCTGCCCTGACCAGTGTGGCTCAGTTGGCTGGGCATTGTACCGCAAAGTGCAAGTCACCAGTCTGATTCCCACTCAGAGCACATGATTGTACCGCAAAGTGCAAGTCACCAGTCTGATTCCCACTCAGAGCACATGCCTGGGTTGCGGGTTTGGTCTCCAGCTGGGGCACGTGCAGTCTGCTGTGGGGGGGTGTTTCTTTCTCAGATCAATGTTTCTCTCACTCTCTCCCTCCCTTTCTCTCTCTCTAAAAATAAGTAAATAAAGTCTTTTTTAAAAAAAAGTAAAAGTGGTCCCTGGCTGGTGTGGCTCAGTGGACTGAGTGCCAGCCTGTGAACCAAAGGGTCACTGGTTCGATTCCCAGTCAGGGCACATGCCTGGGTTGCAGGCCAGGTCCCCAGTAGGGGGCACACGAGAGGCAACCACACATTAATGTTTCTCTCCCTCTCTCCCTCCCTCCCCCTCTAAAAATAAATGAATAATTTTTTTTTTAAAGTAAAAGTAAAAAAAAACAGTTCTAGCTGGAAAAATACTGGTGTATGCTATAATTTGAAGATTCAGTAAGGTTGTTTCATTATCTTTCACTGCACACTTTACAAAAAGAACATTGGGCCAGAAATGAGAAGACTTGTGCTTTATTTCAGTATCTCCAAGTCATGAAATCTGAAGTCACTTCCCATGGTCGCAACCACGTCAACCAACAGCACTTCCCTCAGAGCAGCCACCACATCTGGAGTGATCTTGTTTGCTATTCGTTCACTTGGACGTGGCCTGTGCTCCCACAAAAATGAAGGCTCCACAAGAGCGGACACTGTCTTTACCACCCATCGCTAGAGCCCCAGCAACTAGATTAGTGCTCAGAATGTCACTAGCGCTCGATAAACGTCCACGGAATGAAAGAGTAAGACTGAAATGCACTGAAAGCCCTTTAGGACCAGCCTTTCTAAGGGGAAGGAGCAGGACTGAGACATCTGGGAATGTGCTTAGCAATGGCAGTTCCCCAACTGGCTAGGGAGGCCCACTAACCCACAGCTGAGTCCGAGGCACAAAGCAAAGAACAAAACAAAACAAAACAAACAAAAACAACAGCACTCAGGAAGAGGAGTCCCTCGGTAACAAATTCATGAAGAAAACACTCAGACTGCCAGAAACAGCTCTCCTCACTGGTGTCCACGTAGAAGACGGGCTCTAATGTCAAACCAGTGGGCAGGGATAAGAGGAGGGGTGCTGGTTCCAGAAAGCTCCAGGGAGGAAATGAGCATGAGACAGATTCTCCAAGCCAAGGACTCTCCGTTTCGGAGAGGTATATATCAGAGTCACCCGGCGTTCTTCTTCCAACCTGCGCACAGAGAGGGCAGATGGAAATTCTTGCTCGGTGAACTGCAGGTAGAAAAGACAGTGGGTCCCTTCCCCAAGGGTACTGAAAACCAGTGCTCTAGGCTAAGGAACGGAAAGAGGAACACTGGGCTCTGGAAGGAGCAAATAGAAGGAGGGAGGGCCCTGGGACAATTGTGGCTGAGAAGGCACAAGAAATAGGGTCGGTTCCCCTTCCACTCACTGCCTGTGCCAGGGGCTGCGGACATGTAACTGTTAGGACGGAAGGCAGAAGGAACAGGGTCTACACCGGTCTCCCTATGTTTTTGCTATTCTCTTCTCACCTCTTTCCCTCTTCCCGTGGGCTGGGAAACATCGGGGGAGGAACAGGGAAGAAGATCCTTAAGGCTACAGCAGAGGCAGGAAGAGGTATGACAGAAGGGGTGTTTTTGCCACAGAACAGCTGGGTTTAGTTTTTCATGTTTTGTAAGTCAGAAATTTATAGACTCGAGAGTCAGGAAACTCCCTAAGGACTATAAAAACAAAAAGCTTGTTCTTTACATTTAAGACCCACTGTGGGCTTAGGACATGGTCACAAATGTCATGAAGAAAAAGCCAAGCTTACACCCTTTGTTTTTGAGACCACTATACAATACTGCCACCGTAAATGTCCAATAAAAATACAGGTTTGTCCTAAACAATGCACATACATCGCTACAAAAATGACAGGTGTGCAACCCAGACCTAAAACAAAAGCAGACAATCCTCAACTTGAGAACACTCGATTTGATGCCATGTTTTTTCTGCAGGTTGGGAAAAGACTGCTGGGATCTGATTTTAGTAGTAGTACCTCAAATTACACATCATTAACCTTCAGAAGGAACAATGCTCTTAAGAAAAAAGAATCTGTTTCCATAAAGGGAGAGAGGAGTCAGCTATGACTGCTAATGAGTCTTATTAGGGGGTTCTCAGTAGGCTGATGAAAATGTCTTAAAGTTAGAACAGCAGTGATGGTTGTACAAATTTGTGAATATACTAAAAACCAGTGAACTGCACATTTTAAAAGGGTGGGCTTTATGGTGTGTGAATTATATCTTCATTAAAAAAAAGAAGCAGATGGCCAGCTAGATTTGGCCCAGGGGCTGACATTTGCCAACCCCTGCTCTAAGCCCCGACACCTCAGTGTCACCTTGATGTGGCATCTACCCAGGCATAAGCAGGAGGCACACTGCCCTTGCTCACCTCCAGATGCTGCACTTGGCAGTGGTGCCTACTGTCTGAGGCCCTTCCCAAACCTGCTCCATCGGAATAGCTGGGTTCACCTTGACCTGGCTACAGAGGACTGTAACAGTGTGACATGGAGAGAGACCTGACAAAGACTCTCTGTGGTCAGTCACAGAAGAAAGCACAGTCAGAGTTAAGATTTTCATTTTACGCTCCTAAAGATCTGACCTAAAATGCCAGAAAACAGTCGCCACTGAATTAGAAAGCCAGAGAGGAATAGCTTACTTTAATGATGCTGCCATCCTGATGTATTCAGGAGCTTTTTGGTCCACTTTCTCCATGCAAAGTCGTAATTTCTAAGAACAAAAAAGAAGAGGTAAGCGGCCCTCTCAGGGTGCAGGAAAGCCTCCCCAGGAGTTACCCTGCATCAACCAGAGATATATTTAAAATAGGCAGTTTTCTAAAATGTAAAAATGCAGGTACTGGTTGTTTTGTTTCTTTTTACTATTGTTCTCAAATTCCTGATTTACAGACCTACTTTATAAGCAGAAAATGTTGCAGGAAGGAAAAAGGAGCAAGGCTTTCCAGGACACGAGCCAGAGTTTACCAAGGCAGAGAAAAGACATTAGTTGCTACATTCTTGCTCTAACAGGTGGTACAAGACACCAGCACAAGGCATCACCAGGACTTGCTTCAAAAACGACAGAAGCAAAATAGCACAGTGGCAATTTACAAAATGAGTTATCAAGTCATGAACTCCAAATAAAGGATGGCTATTGGCTATATCTGCAACTCAGCCCAGAGTTTAATTAACACAATTTCTAGCGGCCTGAGTATTTTCGGGGTGATTCCCAAGACACAGCCCTTAGGGCCTGGAGAGCTGCTAACAGGGGTCATTCAGCGATCACCAGCCAGACATGCACTCTTCCTCTGCTCAGAGTTCTGCATGAGCTGCTGCTTCTGCCAGGGGTCAGCTCCTCCTCCCCATTGCCACTCCCTCCTCGGCTTGCAGGTCTCACAGGGCCATTAGGAGGCCCAACCTCTCTAACCCGAAACCCCACATTTTTGCACTACACTACGCTCCCTTCAAAGCAGCATCTATGAACTTCTGGGGTCGCTGGTATCTGGGGTCGCTGGTAGTAAGGAGAGCTGAGGGATGTGAATGGAATTCAAAGGGGAAGCTCTAAGCCTATGGGCAGTCACTCAAACTTGGAAAGCCTGAAGCTGCCGAGGGAGCGTCACAGGATTCTCCTGGCCCACCGTTCACCACCAGCTCCAGCTTCTGCCCACACCCACAGAACCTGTCCACACTGCATGACAACCACTCTTTCTCCTCTTCTCCCTGGGCCACCAAAGCCTCCAACCTCCATTTTCAAAGGGCAAGAAAGTGAGGGAACAAGTTTGTAGCACCACACCCAGGATGACTCTGTGACTCACCCAGGGCCCTAGCTAGGAAATCGTACCATGCATGGCCCTTCAGCAGAAACTAAAAATAATTCAAAGGAACAACTTCCCTATCATTCTCCGAAATCTGCAGGCATGTACATAATGAACAGGCAAATGTGCCTCTCGCATCAGACCCAGGACTGCACACAGTAAGTCACCTCATAGAGCTTCACAATGTCGGGGGTGTGCTCCTTCTCGTCAATCTGCTGCTCTCTCTTGAGCAGCGTGTCCTTGCAGTGGGTACAGCAGCGGATCCGGTCATCATCCTTCTCGTCCAGGACAGAGCTCACACTGCTCACACTGCTGATGCTGCCCCGGCGGGAGCCATGTACACTGTTGGGTGACTGGCTGGGGCTGGTATGGGAGCTCAGGGAATCCTTGCTGGCACTGGTGAGCTTATCTGTACAGCACAACACAGGACAGGCAGCAGTGAGCCCGCAGCCTCCCTTCACTTCACCGCCTGTGACAGGAGGGGAGTCCACGGGTGCTGATGAGGTAAGACTAGGCTCAGCTTACGGGCAAGAAGCACCCACATCTCTGCCTTCTTGGGGTCAGGTTCTGGGGTGGGAGGGCCTCCCACTGCCAGCCAGGAAAGAGCCATTCAGCCTAGGAGAGTCTGTCTTTGAGGTTCTGAGACCCGTCCCTAACCTAGGCTTTCTACCTACTGCCCCTCCATTTGCCACACCTCAAACACAACCCCTTCCTCCCTGGACTGTCCTGACAGCCTTCCCCATGTCCAAATACCTGATTTCTACATCTTCCAAAGCTCAGCTCGACTAGCATGTCTTCCAGGAAGCCCTCCCCTATTCCTTGAGGCAAAAATGACCTGCCCTTCCTATCAGCAGTTCTTACCACATCGCCCTCATGGAGAATTTTCCATTTTTCTCCCTTTATGTACACACGCCTATGTACCACCCAGAGCTGTGCCAGGAATCTGTGACTCCTTAGGGGTAGAAACTGTCTTATTCATACTTGTATCCCTATGTATACAACAGGGCCATTTCATAGCAGCTGCCCAGTAAATGTTGGTTAATTAGCCCAAGAGGAGAGAGGTGAATAGTGTCCACAAAAACACAGCTAATAAAGTCTCAAGTGAGACAAGGAGTTGGTCTCAAGGCGAAAGGGGAAGTATCGAGGTAATGTGTGCCTGGTAGATGTCAGAGTTTGACAAAGGAGGTGTCTGCTTCTGCCCCAAGTCATGCAGACGCTCCACAGCCAACAGCACGTGCAGCGTCAGTGGGCAGTGCACACACCCAAACGTCCCAGAAGTGGCCAAAGGCCCATGAGACCATCCTGAACAACTTTTAACCAGCTGAGACTCCGAGTTCCAGACACCCGGTTCCATCTGACCTTTGTCACCTCATCCCCGCAATGCTCCAACAGTCCTCCACACTCCCCCAACTACTGTTTGCTCACCCGCTACCCTTCCACAGGGCTTTCCAAATTCCATGCCTTTGGTCCTACTCTTTACTCTCCCAGGATGCCCTCCCACCCATCTCTTTACAATCCTAGTTGTCTTTCAAGGCACTTCTTGAGCATCACCTCCGGATCCTGAGTATCCATGCTTTTGCTCTCCCCCAGCCTCCAAAACACTCAACGTCTCTTGTATTGTGACATTATGGTCTATTCTATATGACAATGACCGTTTGTGACTTTCATCTCAAAGAAAAGGATTAGCTTGCTGCTCATTCTTCAAGAACGTGGCCCTTCCCTAGTGTCTCCTCTCTAAGCTTCACCTGCCACTTCTAAGCAGAGCTGATGAAGATTTGGTCAGTTCTCCTGGGTGCCTGATAAAACTTCTCTCATCATACTTATATCTTTATAAAGCAATTATTTGTTTGTGAGTCTATATCCCCTGCTAGGTGCTGAATTCCTTGGAGGAACGGGCAATGCCTTATTGACCAGAGGTGGGCAAACATGACCTGCAAGCCAAGTCCAGCCTGTTTTTGTATGGTCCTTGAGCTCAGTACGGTTTTTACATTTTTAAAAGGCTGTTTAAAAAAAAGAAAAACTGTCACAGAGACCATATGTAGCCCACAAAACCTAAAATATTTACCATCAAGTCTGTTACAAAAACCATTGTTGCAGGACATTGTGTCCCTGGCCCCTCGCACAGTGCCTCGCTTGTACTGGTCTTCATGGGATCAACAAGTGAACAAATGAAGATCCTGAACACCATTCATTTAAACAAAAAAAGCTAAAAAAAAACCACCCAGTGGTGATTAGCAAACAAGCTAGTCTCAGGAGGGGATCAGGGCCTGGAGTCCCACCTCCGTGTTACCTACTTGCCAAGGGAAGGCTGACGAGCTCCATGCACTTCTTGCACATGATAGACCCGCAGAGGCGGCAATGGTGGCGGCGGTTACGGATGCTAAATTTACTCCCGCAGTCTGGACAAAAAGGGACATCCTGGTCGTTGACCCAAGGCACCACGGACTTTTCTATCGCTTTGAGAAGAAAGCAAAAACCAAACACATAAAAAAGCAAGCCATTTAAAAGAGATCTGGTCAGGGGGACAACAAATAGCATAAATGTGAGCAAAGTTCTTAGAGTTACCTCGGACCTTAGCTGACTCGGTATTCGTTCTGTCAAATGCAGTGAGCTGACAAGGAGAAAACAGTGCCAGATGGAATTAATCAGGCAATGTATACACTTTCCACAGGCAAGAGGCATCGAGTGGAAATTACCACATCGCATTTCTCAAGGCTCACCTGTCATCCCCAAGCCACAAAGTCAAAAGCAATCTCACCTGGGGTAATCCAAAAAGCACCTCCCTTTCCTTGACCCCCTTCCAGTCTCTTTAGTGTCAGTCAGACCTTTAAGCAGTAACCAGGGTTAGGCTAAGATGCGGTGGGGGTGCCTCCTGAAAGCAGTGGAGAACTCCAAATTCTCCACAGTCCTCCTGGATAATTAAACTAGCCACACATTTCTGTCCTGCAAAGTACACATGAAGAACTGCGCCTGGGCTTGCAACCATGCCCACCACACAATCCGGCTTATAACAACCAGCACGTCTAGGGTCAAAGTGAAACAGAGTGATCGCGGCATGGAACGTGCACTCTCATATCACAGGGGAAAATGGCCAGCGAAGATGTTCCCACACTTCTGCTGGCACCAGCTGAGTTCTCCCCACAGACCTAGTCACCTGCTTCTCTGTTTGCCAACAAATGATTCCACACACTGGGCCCCATTGTGTGCTTCTGCCCGGGACACCCAGCAGAGGAAATCTAAAGACAGGAAGGTTTTCCAGCAGCCAAGTGGGCTTCACAGGAAGGAAAAGGGAAGCTGGCTATGCAGCAAGTCTGTCCACCTGGGCCACTCCTTTCAAGTAAAAGCAGCCAGGCTAAAATTGTCCATCACTTGCTCGGGACCTCGCTAGGTAAGGCGTTTCTCTGCCAACACCAGATACAGCTAGCATCACAAATATACAATGATGCAGAAATGTAATTCCCCCCCCAGAAAATGTATACTTGCAGGAAAAAAGTGTTTTAAACAACAAAATGTACCTTTTCCAACCTGATTATTAATTTATTGACTTCCACAACATAGTGGTCAATCCTGGCAGCTCGGTGTTTCTTGAAGTCAGAAAGATGGCTTCTCACAGCACCTGCAAGGAGAGGAGGCAGGGAGACAAATGACTTGTCATTTCTCCGAGGCAGCCTCTCTACCTTGCTGCTTATGCTCAATAAATTTTAAAAGTAAACATTTTAAGATTTTAGAATCTTACAAAACTTCAAAAATTAAGAAAGCATCCACATATCTTTTCTTCTTTAACCATACTCTTAACATCTAATTAAAATTTACTTTCAAATTCTTAAGGGTGCCTGTAAATTATTAACTTCTAAAATTTGCCATTCACTCAACCCTTCTGCAATTTGTGACTTCCTTCAGTTGTTCAAACAGGCAAGTTAGTCAGAAAACACCTAATAATTTAACACTGACAATCATGAGATAAGCTATCAAAAAGTTAGGATTCGTATGCCTGGAACCTCTCTTTCATGCTTCCAATTGGCTTTCAGATGTGACTCATAATTACAATTGTATGGTATTATTTTTAAAGCCATCTTCTCCTGCCATGTTGAAAATATTTCTACTCTCCAATATGGTAGCCACTAGCCACATGTGGAGATTGAGCACTTGAAATGTGGCTAGTGTACGGTTGAAGAAATCACTTGCAATTTTAATTAATTTTACTTAAATTTAAATAGCTACATATAGTTAGTTACTGTATTGGACAGCACAGTTCTAGGACTTGCCCCATTCAAAGAGACACACTCTGTGGTGGCGCTGTCAGAACATGGGAGACGACCCTGGGCAAATACTTCCCTCCTTAGAGCCTGGTTCCTCGTCTACGAATGGAAATGAGTGTCACTATGCATCCCATCTCACATGGCTTTTGTGACGGGTGAACAAGACAACGCATATGAAAGTATAATAAAGCACTGTGAAGGAACCCTCATCCATCGCACACACAGAAAAGGTTATACTCATGATTGTTATCATTCAAAAGCTAAAGGACATGTAAGATTAGCGAGTGCCATGCTGGTATGGCGTGACCTTTTCGTTACAGAGATATCAGTCACAGAACACAACTCACCACTCAAAGTGTACAAATTCAATGGTGTTTACTGGGTTGGCCAAAAAGTTCCTTTGTTTTTTCAGTAAGATGGCTCTAGGAGCACTTAGTTGTCTTTACCTTCATTGGAAACAATTTTGTTAGACTCTATTGTGACAGCTGTCCTATCAGCGTGCATTTAAAAGAAACATCAAAATTGGTGAATTTTTCTGCAACCATTTTAATATTAAAGATAGAAGAAAATATGCAGCATTTTTGGCATATTATGCTTTATTATTTCAAGAAAAGTAAAAACACAACTGAAACGCACAAAAGGACTTGTGCAGGGTATAGAGAAGGTGCTGTGACTGATCGGTGTGTCAAAAGTGATTTGTGACATTTCATGCTTGAGATTTCTCATTGGACGATGCTCCACAGTAGGGTAGATCAGATGAAGTTGATAGTGATCAAATCAAGACATTAATTGAGAACAATCAACATTCTACCCTGCAGGAGATAGCCAACATACTCAAACTATCCAAATCAATAAAGTTATTAGTGAAAATGAAAAATGTCTTTTATTATACGGGAAAAAACCATACAGACTTTTTGGCCAACCCGATAGTATATTCAGAGTTATATAACCATCACCCAAGTATATTTTAGAATATTTTCATCATTCTAAAAAAAGATTATTTTGAATATATATGATACCATAAATATATGTGTTTCATAAAATTAATTGCACAAACCAGTGCCTCTTAGTAGGGAGGTAACATCCCGTATGAGAGGAGACAGCCCAGTCACTGGAATGTGTGCCTGGGCCGATGCCACAGACCTAGATTCTGACCCTGGTTCTGCAGTTTCCCAGATGCCTGATCCCAGGCATCCCTTTGGGGTGCAGTGAGGATTCCGTGAGAGCACACAAGGATATCATTTAACACAGTGCCTGACGCAAGGCAGTTGCTCAGCTCATTCTTGTCCATTTTCTGCATCTCCTCCCCAGGACAAAAGGTCCACAAGAAGCTTAGACCACTCTGGTTTACTGGTGCCTCCTCAGTCAACTCTTAAGACATTACCTAGACTAGAGAGACGCTCAACAAGCATTTGCTGAATGAATGATCAGAATTTCTTACCAAGCTCCTGGGGTTCCCACATGTAAGGATCAACCCCTCCATAACTGAAAGACTCATATCCTTGGGTCCCTGACTCTGCTCGGTCATCTCCTTCTCGTTTCAACAGCCTGTTCTTTGCTTTTTTAGCCTTCTGGACAAGACCTTGAAAAATGGAACAAACACCATAAACAATTCCATGAAGAACACCCAGTAAAGAGTGCAGGGAAATCTCAAACCACAAGAGTTGAAGAAATAAGTATGCTTTGCGTAAAAATACTCAAGAAATGTTTGGATCCCAAATAAAATGCAATAATAAGCGTTCAGCCACTATACTACAAACACTAGAGCAATCCATTTGCTTGTCAGTATTAGCAATTAGTTGGCTTATGTAGCCAATATACAGCTAAACTACTGCACATTGCCAAATGTAAGAGGCCTAACTAAACAGAAGTGTTAAAATCAAATTCAGTATGGGGACCAGGGTGATGCAAGTGTTTTTTTCCTGTATCTTAATTGGGAAGGTAGTACATATAGTATATGCATTTTTCAAAACTCACTGGATTATACACTTAAAAACTTATGTGTGTACTATACCTCAATTAAAATAAAGTTTTTAAAAATCAAATTCTACAACGCTAACTTATTTACCAGAGGGACTCATGAGTAAATACTTCCTGTTTGCCTCCAGGATGAGATCCAGCCAAACCATCATCCCGGGGCTGCTGTTCTCCGTAGTGCTTAACGGTACAGTGTTCTTTCCCTACTCACTTCCAAATGTCTGAGTGAGAACATTTACAAAAAGCTTCAAGATACAGATGTAACACCGAAAACAACACAAAGAGCGCCAGACTTGGTAAGAAGAGAAAATGAATGTGTCCTGGATTCCTTGGGTGTACCAGGCATAAAGCAAAGTACTTTCAAATACATTATGCCAGACTGCTCACATTTAAGGCATGTGTATGCCTACTTACAAATGAGGACATGACGCCAAAGAAGGGGGAAGATCACAGAGCTTATAGGCACCAGGGTTAGAACTGGACACCTCATGTCTGAAACCAGAGCCCCAGTTCTGGCCAGCCAGCAATGACTTTTCTGCCCAGCCAGCAATGTGCCTCTGTAGAGCAGGAGTTTGGCCACCTGGGCTGAGGCAAGGACCTGCTATTAAAATGGAACAACAATCAATTGGTAGGAAAAGAATTCTCAATTCTAAGTTGCTCTCATTGATCTTCTTAAATCTTGGGTGACTGCTGTCCCATTTTGCCACTAGAATCCAGTAGAAAAAAAATATCCGATTTATTACAATATAATCTTTTATATTTAATAGATCGATACTTCATGGAGTTCCCATGATTTTGAAGTGCTCTGTCACTTGAATAACATTAAAAACATACCCACAGCTTTTCAAATGTAAATGCAGATATGGAGGGGCTTGGCAGGCAGGGGGTGAAATTAATAAGGTTATAGACATGTCTCTGTTAGACACTCAAGCTAATAAGCAGACTCCCCGATTATCAGTCACTCTATGATGGCTTTCCGCAACTGGAAAAATAAGGTCCGCCAGAACTAAAAGACACCCTCTAAAATATATTAAAGTAGTCTTTCTTAACAATACGGGAGAGGAAAGGACTGATGTAACTAAGGATCTAGCAGACAGGAAATTAGAGTTAGCAAACACCAATTTGTTTTTGCAAACAAGACTAAATTGTGTCAAGAGGCCCACACCAAGGCACATAATAATTAAACTGCCAAAGGTTAAATACAAACACAGAATCTTAAAAGCAGCAAGAGAAAAGCAGTTTGTTACCTACAAGGGAGCCCCCATAAGACTGTCTGCTGATTTCTCAAAAGAAACTTTGCAGGCTGGAAGGGATTGGCAGGAAATATTCAAAGCACTGAAAAGCAGGGACCTACAGCCAAGATTGCTCTACCTTGCAAAGCGATCATTTAGAATCGAAGGGCAGATAACAAGCTTCCCAGACAAGAAAAAGCTGAAGGAGTTCATCATCGCTAAAGTGTAAAGGGTCTTCTTTAAGAAGATCAAAAATATGAACAATATAAAATGGCAATAAATATGTACCTATCAACAATTAATCTAAAAAACAAAATAAACAAACAGAAAAGAAACAGAATTGTAGATACAGAGAAAGTTTTGATGGTTGCAAGATGGAAGCAGGGTTGGGGGGCTAGGTGAAAAAGGTGAAGGGCCTGAGAAGTGCAAACTGGTAGTTACAGAACAGTCACGGGGATGTCAAGTACAGCACAGAGTAGCCAAAGAACATTCATGCATGACCCACGGACATGGACAACAGTGTGGGGACTGCCCAAGGGAGTCCAAGGGGGCCTGGGTTGAGGGGGACAAAGGCAGAAAAATTGGGACAACCGTAATAGCATAAACAATACAATTTAAAAAAAAAAATAATGAAGGCAAAAGGATCTTTAAAAAAAAGACTAAACTGTGTCAAGTTAAACAGGCAGTCCATGCCATTTAACCTTTAGGAGGCAAGAAAACTGGCCTGGCAACCTTCCCAGGGTGGGTGTAGCCCTTCAAGAGGTGCCCATTAAGAACGACCCCATAGGTTTTTAAAAACACAAAGCAGAGGCCCAAGTTAATTCTCAACCGCCCCCTCGTCTATGTCCCTGCCGACGCACTAAACTAAAGCTGAACCAGGGCCGGGGCCCAAACCCACTACTTTTTAGTGATGATCAGTTTACATTTTCTTATTCAAACTGCCTCCAAAACCAAGGTTCACTATTTTGGTTTTAGTAGTTCACTTGCTTAACTAGCAATGTCATAAAATTTCTACAAAATCAAAAGACCAAATGAAGAAGTTATCTGCTTTTTAAAGGGTTTCTCAAAAATCTTTGATGTCCATCTTTAAAACTTTACTTTCCTGATTCTGAAACACAGAAATTTACAACTAATAATTAAGAACTCCTTCCCAACTAAAGAATGTTGAACTCAGTCTTAGTTCTTCTGAGGTAGGGATGGGGGTGGAAATGCAGGGAGAAAAACAAGTGAATACTTTGAAGTTCCTTTCACAAGGAACAAAATTTCCACTCTATTTCGTAGTCCCTAAACAGATTCCCGTATCTACTACTCCCTAAATAACCTTAAACAATTTCACTCTAATAAAAGGGGACTGTGAAAGGAATCTGAGGACATTCCATAACCTCTCTACCTACTGGCATCGAAGTCCTGGTGATGTCACAGTGTACAATGCGGTTCAGCTGACACCAAGCCTGGACCCTCACTGAAAATCCTGCAGGCCCTTCAGCTGTCCAAAGGAGAGAGGTCCTCTGCTTGTTTTCCGGCTGCAGTGCGTGCTGGGATTGGAATACAGGGCCTCACGTCATCCGTGATGCCATGTGGAAAGAGCAGCACTAGACTTTGATAGAAGACCTAGGCTCAAAGCCTAGTCCCACCAATTCCTGTGTGACCTTGGATTAGTTATACAACATCTCTGAGTCTCACTTTTTCTCTCTAAAATGACACCAACCACCTTCCTGCAGGGTTGCTGGGAGAATCAAATGAAATAACATGTAAAAATAACTCTGAAAACTGTAAAGCACAAAAGATTTTTTTTTGGAGGGTGGGGGTCTTCCTAGTAGTTATGACTCTGCACCGGTCTCTATAGCCAGAATCCACCTGGTCCATCAAAGCCCTCAGGATTTTGAAAATGTTTTTTAAGTTGTCATGTTTTTGGACAGAAGTTGTAAGTCTTAATGCTTTCAGCAACTTTTTTCCTGGACTAAAAAATGTAACATAGTGTGACTGTTTGATTACAGGGTGCATGTGACTCGCATGTGTGGGAGCCAAAGTACACTTAGGAATCTATGATCATTCTTCCTTCCAGCCAACAAAGATCCGTGCATACAGCACCCAGATCTTTTCTCATTGCCTCCAGAAATGCTACCAGATGTAAGAAGCAGGTTCGCTGAGTCAGCAAGAAGTGAGTTCCAGAGCAGCAGCATCATATCTATGGACTAGAATCTGAAGTCCAAGAAATGAACACTGTGCATACAAAATTATTTTGAAAAATTCTTTCTGTAACTCTCCAGGACCTGAGTCCTTGGAAGCTCAAAAACCAAGTTTTAACTTTTTGGATTGTTTTTCTTAGCTTTTCAACTCTGACCTTCCTGTTCCTGGGCTGCAGAGGACAAGGTCTAGTGGAGGAAAGAAGGCTGGCAGAAAGGCTTGAATTTGTGACGAGTAAATGAGTCAATAGCATACCTCCACTTTCACAGTAAAGGAAAGGAATTCCACTCCAAAACCCTCTTAGGCTGACAGATAATTTAAATAGTCTAGCAAGAGACAGCAGAGCACAGTAATTGTGTTTATTAGGTTCAAAGCCTAGCGCTGCAAAAATTTGTGACTTTAGGCAAGTTATCTAATCTGTGTTGGATGCCCTCATCAGTAAAATGGGGCTCACAGACACACAGCTATTGTGAGGATTCGAGGAAGCTAATGCATGCAAAGACTCTGAACAACATCTGGCACATGGTAAGCACTAGATGTATGTTTATAACTACTAATACTAATTTATGATTATCAAGCTCTGGTGGCAACATGGAAGCTGATGAAAATTATCCCATGAGTTAAAGCTCCCGCTGACAGAGTGGGATAAGCGATTCTCCCCTCTTACTTTTAATCTGCCCTTTGACATCACGGTCCTCCCCGGAGTGCTCTTCCTCATAATGTGACTGAAGCTGATAAAAAGACTGCAGGTCCTTCAGGCACAAAGGGCAGAGGAAACCCTCCCGCACTTCCCCTGGGTCGTCCTCCAGAGAAGCCATGGGAGTGTCCCTCTCAACCCCGACGATGCAGGGGCCTCATGCCAAGTCAGCTTGACTCCTGGGCAAGGAACAGGGCTCCGGCAGCATCAGCTTAACCAAGCAGCACACAGATGTTGGGGAAGTGGCACCATGGCCCTGGATGGCGTTTCCTCCCGGGAGTAGGAGAAGCCTTGAGAAAGGAAATAAGAAGGGGAAAAAGCCAATCAGGCAAATTAGCAGCAATTGAGAATTCTCTTTGTTTTGTTTTTTTTCACAATTCATAAGGGTCCTTAATGTTTGTTCAGCACAAGTTTGAGAACACAAACTGCTCTCTCAAATCCTTAGACGAAAACACAAAACTTAAGACATGAGAAAAATCACCGGACAATGGTAACTCTAAATAAAGTGGGAAACACAGACTCTCGAACATAGAAAGTAAAAATCAACTTCAACAGCAAACACAACACTAAGGCAATTTGCTAACATTTGTTCCAAATGGTCCAACTTCCTAAGTTGCATAGCAAGGGGGAAAATGTGTGAAGTACTTATCAACAAACAGAAGTTTTTCTTTGACTCTCTCTGTACTTGATTGTTTACTCAGACTCACACTGAGCTCCTGCATCTGTGTCCAATGAGAAAGAGATGGTGTCTGCCCTAATAAACAAAACCAAAACAAACAAAAATCCCAAAGTCAGTGTCTAAGGAGGTGCATTACAAACCGAGCGGTCAAAAATAAAAATCCATTTTCTGTCATATTTGTAGAGTACTTTCTCTCCAATGAACTTAATAGATTTTATAAACCAGTAAGTAACAGCTGAGCAAGAAGCTTAACATTCTCATTGCTTCAAATATAAAAGGATTTGGTGCTTAAACAATTCAAGGCTTAATAATTTACATTTTCAGGTTTACTGGGCCATGGCAAAGTCACTTCCAATGTCACCTCAGAAAGACTGCCAGCCAGAAGGAGAACCCAGACAAAACCATTCCACAAAAGCAGAGGAATTTCTCCCCAAGAGCTCAAGGCCAGAAACCAGAGCAGACAGTGAGGGTTGGAAATGTATGACCCTCAGCTCTAGGTGGACTTGCCTTACGGTGCCACTGAGGAGGGACAGCCAGGTCCTCAAAGATGAAGGGTGACAGGGTGACAGTGCCCCAGAAAATAAATAAATGAAACACCAGATCCCCGGTTTTTCCCCCTAAGAAACTCAAGGGTTACATACGAGCAGATCTCAGCCCCTTGACCCAGTAATCACTGAAACAGCAGCTCCGTTCCCTCCCAGCCAGTGGTTCCTGAGGCTCAACTCTGACAGCCCCTTCCTTTCCGCACACTCACCCCTAAACGCCGCAAATCAAAGTCACACACACACAACCTTCCCATCTCAATGCAACCTCAGTTCCTCGAGGAAATGCCTCTTACATGCAGCATCCTGACAGCCCCCTGCACTTCTGCACAGCACTGATGTCAATTCACAGTCACAAGAACACACAGTGGTTGGACACGTAAGACCATCAGCTCGGCGAGGGCAGAGACCGAGTCTGTTTTCCCCACCACCATACCCCCAACGTCTAGCCCAGAGCTTGGCACAAGCCACGAAGGCATTCAGTAAAACTCTAAGGTCCTGTAATCAAACACACACCATAAACCACAGAAATCTGCCACAAACCACCAAGCCAGACCCCACAACAACCACAAGGCGTGCAAGCCCTCACGTTCTAAACCACGAAACGATGAAAATAAAGCCCACTTCTGCTGCACCCACACCTCCAGCCTGAACGCTTCTAGGCAGATCAGACTACTCAGCGCACAGCCGCACTCGCGGCCTCGAGACTGCACACAGCCCGTCTCAACGCGATTATGCACACGTCGCAAAACCACACACAACACGAAGACTCGGCCCCACACAGCAGATATGACAATTTCACACATCTCACGGACACACACAAATCACTACGAACAACCCCACACGAAGTCGGACTCCCAAACGCCTCGATTGCACACAACCAGAGAACCACACACCACCACCCAGGAGACGACCACCCACCCGGCCGTCGGCCGCACCACCAAACACAACTGTACACGCCCCTACCACACAACCGAACAGGTTCCATTCACGGCACGCACTCACCGGCGAGCCGGACGGCCAGAAAGCCACATCGCCCACCACGCACGTCACACCCACCACAACCACACCACCCCTCTCCCGCACGGCTCGCCCGTCTCCGCGCCTGGGGGGAGCCGCGCCGCCGCCCCTCAGGCCCGGCCCGGCCCAGCCCTCTGTACCTGGTCGGACTCGCGCGGGCTTGCAGGCCTGTCCCGTCCTCCGCCCAGGCGCTGGGCCTCCACGGTTTCTCACACAGCCACCATCTCCATCGGCAGCTCGGCACTCGGCAGGAGCGCCTGCGGCGGCGCCGAAACCGGAAGGCAGGCTGACAGACGCCCACGGAGCGCCGAGTCCTCGAGGGCGCGAAGTGGGCGGGGACGGATTCGCGCCGCGCGGGGCGCACCGCCGCCGTAGGAACTAGCGGGGTGGGCTCCGGAATGTAGTGACTTTTGTACCTCGCGGGTACGTAAGTACAAGGCGTTAAGGCCAGCCGGTGTCTCTCCACCCATTGTGAAGGTGGAGAAACAGAATCCTGTGCGTACAGTAACAAGTCTTTAGCTCTTGACCAAGGTGTGCAATGAGGCACCGGTGGTCTTTAATACCTCCTACCCCACCCCCAATTACAGTTCTAAGTTAGTTCGGGTCAGTTAAAGTTCCTGAGAGCTACAGATAAAGGAAATACTCAGGAGACTTGGAAAATGTGGAAAGATCCGTAGTAGAACCACAGAAGAGTGGGGAGTTAGAATGAGAGAGAGTATCCATCTGGAGGGCGTAAAGTATGGTCAAATCTGTGGCATTTTTAAATGCAAATCACAGTGAGGGAGTAGAGAAGGGAGAATTGGAGAAAGGTGGTCAAAAGCTAGAAACTTCTGGTTATAAAATACGTACGTACTAGGGATGTAATATGTAACATGATGACTATAGCTAGCACTGCTGTGTAAGAGTAAATCCTAAAAGTTCTCATTACAAAGAGAAAATTATTTTTGCTTTATCCTTTTTATTACATCTATATGAGAAGATGGAAGTTAGCTGAATCTCTTGTGGCAATCATTTCACAATAATTGTAAATCAAACATGAGCATCATGCTGTACATCTTTTATTTTTTTAATCCTCATGCGAGGACATGGTTTTTTTAAGATTTTATTTCTTTATTTGTTTGTTTATTTTTAGAGAGAAGAAGGGAGGGAGAAAGAGAGAGAGAGGGGAAACATCAATGTGTAGTTGCCTCTCACGTGTGCCCCCTACTGGGGACCTGACCTGCAACCCAGGCATGTGCCCTAGACTGGGAATCGAACCTGTGACACTTTGGTTCACAGGTCGGCACTCAATCCACTGAGCCACCCCAGCCAGGGCTGAAGACATGTTATTGATTTAAGAGAGACAAAGAGAAAGACATTGATGTGATAGAGAAGCCTCAATCAGTTGCCTCCGGTATGCACCTTGACCGAGGATCGAACCCATAACCTAGGTATGTGCTCCAACCAGGAATTGAACCCGCAATCTTCTGGTGTATGAGATGACACTCCAACCAACTGAACCACCCTGACAGGGCTCATACTGTACATCTTAAACTCATACAGTGATGTGTATGTCAATTATTTCTCAAAACTGAAGGGAAACCCCAAGGCATAGAGTGTAATTCCCACATGGACAACAAACAAAACAACAACAAAAACCACAATGAAATATCACCTCACACCTGTTAGAATGGCTGTTATCAAAAACACAAGCGATAGCAAGTGTTGGCAAGGATGTGGAGGAAAGGGAAACTTTGGGCACTGTTGGTGGGAATGTAAATTGATGCAGCCACTATTGAAAACAGTAGGGAGGTGCCTAAAAAAATTAAAAACAGAACTACCGTATTACCCAGCAATTCCACTTCTGAATATTTAGCTGATGAAAACACTAACTCAAAAAGATGTATGCCCCCCAACACACTCATTGCAGTATTGTTAACAATAGCCAAGATGTGGAAACAACCTAAGTGTCTATCAATTGATAAATAGATAAAGAAGATTGATATATATGGAGAGAGAGAGAGGGAGAGAATCAGTGGAATATTATTCAGCCATTAAAAAGAATAAAAGCTTGACATTTGGGAAAACATGGATGGACTTTGGATGCATTTATGCTAAGTGAAATAAGTCAGAGAAAGACAAATGCCATACAATCTCATTTACATGTGGAATCTTAAAAAGATACAAAACCCTGAGCTCATAGATACAGAAAACTGATTGGCAGTTTTCAGGGACTGAGGGAAGTTGGGCATGGGGAGCTGGAGGGTGGCTCTACCTCTCAACAGGAGCACTGATTCTGCTGGGCCTCTGTTGCATTCCATTTAAAGATAATGGGACTCCCAGCATGGGGAGCATTGAGATTTTGGAAGGCAAACACCAGCGGAAGGGTAGTGAGCTAGGGAGCCAGAGAACTGGGTTCTAGCCCAGGCCACACCTTACTGTGAGACTTTCAACAGGTCTCTTCCCCTCTCTTGGCCTCAGTTTTCCCATCTGCACAGATAAATGGGTTCCAAAGACTTTCAAGTTCTTTTACTTTTTCAATCTGATAGCCAAAAATGTTTTTTTAACTTTACAGGTTTGGCAGAAGTGGGCAGTGACTCTCCTTTGTGTACTGGCACAACCAAGAGACTTGTCAACCTATCAAAAGCAAAACAACAGACCCAGCTCTGCTTCTCTATCACCAGCTCCTGCCTTGGCTCCCAGTGGTCAGGATCTGGGGAGTGAAAACACTTTCTTGAAGGTCTGGAGCTGGGTAAGTCCCAGAACTAGCCATACATACAGCCAGGCGATGAACCTTTTTTTTTTTTTTTTTTTTTTAAGATTTGGTTTATTTACTTCTTAGAGAGTTGGTAAGGGAGGGAGAAAGAAAAGGAGAGAAACATCAATGTATGGTTGCCTCTCAAGCGCCCCCTATTGGGGACCTGGCCTGCATCCCAGGCATGTGCCCTGACTGGGAATCGAACCAGAGACCATTAACCATTGACCCTTTGGGTTCACAGGCTGGTGCTCAAGCCACTGAGCCACACCAGCCAGGGCAGGAGGTGAACCTTTTATTAAATCATCATGATTTTGCCTGTCATTCTATCATTTAGAAAAGCCAATGTCACATTCACCATTTCACTTGCTCAAAAAAGCAGCAACATGGCCTGTAGCTTGGGAATTAAATCTGGGAATCATGATGGATTAGCCACTGCTATTCTATTAATATTTTTAAGAATGATGGTAGCAAAGACCTTTCTGTATACTTTAAAATTTATCTAAAGCACTTTTGTACCCTGGCTGGTGTGGCTCAGTGTATTGAGTGCTGGCTTGCAAACCAAAGGGTTGCTGGTTCGATTCCCAGTCAGGGCACATGCCTGAGTTGCAGGCCAGGTCCCCAGTAGAGGGTGCTCAAGGGGCAACCACACAGTGATGTTTCTCTCCCTCTCTTTCTCCCTCCCTTCCCCTCTCTCTAAGAAGTAAATAAATCAAACTTTTTTTAAAAAAAATCACTTTTATTTAAGTCCTTTGAGCAACTCTGTTACTAGTTTCATTTTAATAATAATAATGACTAATATTTAGTAAGTGATTCACATTTGCCAGTCTCTGTTCTCTATGCTTTACATGTCTTAACTCATTGAACTCTCATATAACCCTATGTGGTACAAACTAATATTGTTCCCATTTTATAAGTGAGGAATCTGAGGCACAGAGAAGTTAAGTGACTTGCCCAAGGTCACACAGCTGGTAAGTGCTGAATCCAGAGTCACGCTGTCTTGAGACTTTCACACCCACCACACTTTTTCTTCCTCTGTGAAGGCCTGATCTTTGAGCCTTCCTGCATTTTTTAAGCACTTTCCAGGGACTAACCATGTACCAGGTACAGAGGTAGAGGATGTGAGGAGAATCAGAATCAGGCAAGTCTTCAAGGAGGCTACAGCTGGCAGGGGACACAGCAGCTCATAGGCTGGTTAGTTTAAGAGAGAGAGCGAGAAGTGTGCAGATGCGTGTAGATGCTCTGGCATCAAAGGGAAGGTTGATGAAACCCCCTACAGGAAATCAGGGAAGGTTTTCCAGGGGCGGCAACATGAGCAGAGCCCTCAGAGATGATCAGGAAGGGCCTTGCAGGCCAGGGGAATAGCATATGCACAGCCGTGGTCATGGGGAAGGACATGCATCCTTTGAGAAACTTAGAAAAATTCACTCACACTTACAGTGATAATATTAAGGCACCCCTCCTTTTTTCCCAGCACTGCAGAGAGCCACGTCTAAAGGCAGAATCTCAGATCGCTGGCTCTCTTTACCTTTGCCTTCTACCTTAGAGTTCTCTCTGTCCCTCTCTCTGTCTCTCTCTCTGGCCCCTTATTGTCTAAGTTCACCCCAAGCAGCACAAGATGTCTTGGCATCGTGTTGAAATCCTTGAACAGGAAGGGGAACTCATAATGTGAGTAAGTGTACGCCCGGGGAAGGTGTGTGGCATAGCACGCCACTCCCCAGAGATCTGGCTTCCCTCCAGGCTGGCCCAGGTCCCAGGTCTCCAGGCCTCTGCCAGCTGCCACTGTGGTCATGCACAGGCAGGTTGAGGGGGTAGAGGTTGGCATATCCCATGTGCTGGCACAGGACAACGAGAGTGATGATGGAAGCACTGGCAGAGCCGCAGGAGGGAAGGGCTTGGTCTAGAGAACTGGCAAAGGGTATACCAGGCTGGGTGGTGGCCAAGAGGAGCAAGCAGCAGCTGCTCAGGGTCAAAAAGGAAGCAGAAAATGGAGGAAAGAAAAGAGGGAGAGAGAGAAGGAAAGGAAAGAGGGAGAAAAGGACAAGAAGAAAAACTTAAGAGGTAGTCAGGCATCATGGTTATAAATAAGCACAGACTCCAGAGCCAGTCACCAGGGTCAGTCCTGTAGCTGTGTGATCTCCGTGAGTCAACTTAAATTCTGAGGTTTAGTCTCCTCGTATGTAAAACGGGTTCCTAATAAATAGTACCCACCTCCTAGGCTGAAGGATTAAATAGGTTATTATTTGACCCTGGCTAGTGTGACTCAGTGGATTGAGTGCTAGTCTGTGAACCAGAGGGTCACCAGTTTGATTCCCAGTCACGGCACCTGCCTGGGTTGCTGGCCAGGTCCCCAGTAGGGGGCGCATGAGAGGCAACCACACACTGATGTTTCTCTCCCTCTCTTTCTCCTTCCCTTCCCCTCTCTCTAAAAATAAATAAATAAAATCTTTTTAAAAATATTTGGAAAGTGCTGGAACACTGCCTGGCACATAGCAAGGACTACGTAAATGTTTGTTAAATAAAGAAAAAGGAAGGGAGGTGTCATTCAAATGCCTTGGCAGTTGTGTCAAGCTGAGTCAGACACTGCCATAGGAAGTGTGAAGATCCAATTTGTTCTCATGGGAATATCTTTGAGAGTCATCGCCCTGCCAGATGGGAACTGAGAATAGAATCAACTAGTAACCACATTCATTGAATCCAGCGGGGCAGGGTGGGTAAGGAGCGGCAGCCTCGGCAGACCTGGAAAGTAGGAAATATGGGATTGACCTGGGGGCATGTGAGCTGCAACGCCACCCAAAGCAGTCCCACTGCCAGCCCATAGGAGCCTTTGGTAAATGGGAAGGAGGTCCCCTTCCTTCCAACAGATGCAGCCCCATGCCAGGACTCAAGCCCTGTCCTGGATGAGTGGGTCATGAGCTAGATTCCTGCCCCCACTCAGCCCCTCGACTGTGCCGTACACACCTACAGGATGGGCCAGGGGCCAGAATGAAGGGCTCAGCGTGGTCCTCAGGTCATGAGAAGAAATCACCTGGTTGTCTGCAGCTTCAGATCTTGTTCTTCTGAGCCAGCTTTCTGGAGACATGTATGCTCAGCCAGTTGAGAAGTTAACCCCAATTCCAACCCAGATTTGTGTGTGTGGTATTTTGAGTATTTAAAGCATTTAAGAGCGCTTGGTGTGGAGAGCATCCAACACATTAGTCTTGTGACTCCAGTTTAAAATACATAACTCAGAAATTGACTTAGGCCTGTGACTTTAAATTCATTCAGCAAACTAGGTATTGAGCACCTGCCTGCATGAGTACCTGAGAAAAACTTGACAGCGTTCTTTCGGAGAGCTACAGACACTAAAAAATAAATATACCAAATAAGTACATTATATAGTATATTAAAAGTGATAAATGCTATAGAAAAAATGAGTAAAGGGAATGGGGATGCCAGGTCGCAGTATTTAGTAGGGTAATGAGAGTGGGTCTCACTGAGAAGGCACCGTTTGAACAAGGACTTGAAGGCAGAGGGGAGTAAACTATGATGATCTCTTGGGGAAGAATATTCCATGCAGAGGGAACAGCCAGTGCAGAGTCCTCAAGGCAGAGGTGTGCCTGGCAGGTTGAAGAATAAGTAATGAGGCCAACACCCAGGTACCTAGCAGCATTATGAGCAATAGCCAAAAGGTGGGAACAACCCAAGTGTCCACCAATGGATGAATGGATAAACAAAACGTGGGTGTATCCCTACAATGAAATATCATTTGGCCCTAAAAGGAATGAAATTTGAGTATATGCTACAACCTGGTTGGAACTTTCTCATTATGCTTAGCAGAATAAGACAGACACAGAAGGACAAATACTGTGTGATTACACTCACATGCAGTACCTAGCATAGGCCAGTGCACAGAGACAGAAAATTGAATAGAGGCTGGCAGGGGCTGCGGGGAAAGGAGGAGGGGAATTTGGTATCCAAGGGGCATAGAGTTTTTGTTGAGGAGGAGGAGAAATTTGGGGTATAGATAGTGGTGCTGGTTACACTACAGTGTGAGTTATTTAATGAACTGCACACTTGCAAATGGCTAAAATGCTAACTGTTATGTAAGGTCTATTTTACCACAATAAAAAATGGCAATGAGGCCAATGTAGCTGGCACAGAGGGAGGGAGGGAGTCAAAGGAAGGTCTGAGAGCTCAAAGGGGGACAGCAGGTCCTGGCTACCGTAGGGACTTGGGCCTTTTCTCTGAGTGAGGTGGGGGTCAGGGGAGGGTTCGGAGTAGGAGAGAAACAGCATCTGACCTCAGGCTTCTGCGTTGAGAAGAGAGGCAGAGGGCAAAAAATGCCAAGTGTGCTTAGCACACAGTAAATCCTCAGTAAGTATCAGTTGAAAGAATGCATGCTGAGTGCCTGGAAGGAAACACAAACTCTTAACAGGCCTTGCCGCTGGGGCGGGGAGCTGGTGCAGGCCCGAGACCTCCGTTTCACAGCACCCGCTGTCCTCTTTGTGGGGGCGTGTACGTGGGGCGAGCAGAGGGCTGTGGGAAAGCCAACCCAGCCACCAGGGGGCGCCATATGGACACATAAGAACCATGCAGACAGCCTAGGTTTTCAAAGACGACGTAGTTCGGCCGGTTCTTGTCTGATGGCTTCAGGTGCTCCCATCTGCTGTCTAGCCGAGGAGGGTGATCACCCCAGCGGCCTGGGGTGGGAGAGTCAGTTCTCTCTACCAAGCCCCTGCACTAGTGAATCGATACCCCTTTCTCTGGCAGGGTGGATCTCCTCTGAGCAATCAATGACAGTGTGCACCTCAGATGGCATGGCACGGGACTGGCCTTGTGCCGTCAACAGAGCTCATGGATTCTTTTCTCTTGGGGACTCCATCCCCGAACTCGCTTTTTCCACAGCCATTTCATTGGAGTAAACGGCAGCTCCACTCAGCCAGGTGCTCCAGCCAAAAATCTTGAGGTCATTTTTGACCCTCTCTTTCTCTCATACCTCATTTCTAATCCATCAGCTTGTCCTATTGGCTTTTGCTTTGAAATGGATCTAAAATATGTCTGCGTCTCCTCACCTCACTGCCACCCAACCATCTCTCACCTGGATGACTGCCGTAGCTCCTTGTAATCTCCACCTCTCCTCTCACCCACCTGCCCCAGCCTCTGCTCCCCATGTCCCTCCTCTGGCTCCCACCAAAGTCCTCACAATGGCCCACAGGACCCGGTATAACCTGGCCCTCAGCACCCTCTCGGGGTCTGGTGTGCAGGCACAATGGCCTCCTGCTCCCACTCTCACGGTGGATGCTCCATCTCCAGCAACTGCTGGTCCTGTGTGTGGAACAGTCTCTCCCAGATTCCTAAATGCCTCTCTCCCTCACCTCCTCAGGCCTCTGCACATATGTCACCTAGTCCTGACCACACTGTCAAAATAGCCCATCTCAGGCAGGGCAGAGTTGGGACCAGGCGAGACAAGCAAGGAGCCTGGGGTGCAAAATTTAAGGGAGCGGTCACTCTCAGGGCCAAGCGAGCACTGGCCTCCTTTTTGCACTCTGGAAGCCCCATTCGCCTTGCGCTGTTCCTGGCTGTTTGCAAGCACCCCATGCCTCTTACCTTCTGTGCCCATGCCCTATGTCGGTTTCCTTATTACCTATGCATGTGTGCGCATGTTTATTGATTGCCTCCCTCCAACTGGGATGCCACCTGCCTGAGGGAGGAACTTGGTCTCATTTGTTGCTGCGTCCCCAGCCTCAAACTGTGCTGGCACATACCAGGCCCTCGGTAAAGGTTTGCTGAAGGACTCTGAAGGAATGTGTGATCTTGGGCAGGTTAAGGTGTCGCTCCCAGCTTGCGTACAAAATGGGGACCTTAATAGTCCATACCTCACAGAGTGGTTGTGAGGGTTGAGATTGTGCACCTAACAAGTCACATGGTTTCTGTTGTACAGTAGGCAATCAATAAAGGTCAGCTGCTGTCATTGTTTTTATGAAGCCATGGATACATTAAATGAGATAATGCTAGTTGCTATAACAAACCAACCCCGAGATTTTGGTGCCGTAGCTGAACACGTAGTGACCAGTGCAGGTGTTTTCAGTCGGTGGGCTGGTGGGTGGAGGAGGAGATGGAAGAGACTTCTCTTTCTGCGGACCAATAAAGCCACTGCCACCTTCAGCACATGGCCTCCAGGGTCACCCAGGAGTTGATGTCCAGCCAGGAGATGGAAGAAGAGAGACTGGAGAAAGTCTATTTATTTTCAACCATCTGAACCACAACATCACTTTCTCAGAACTTCATTGGCAGGAACCAGTCACACGGCCCCTCCCAGGTTAAGGAAGGCTGGGATTTGTCGCCCCTGATTGGGCAGCTGCATCCCACACCAGCTCTGTGCCATGCAAGAGAGGCACAGGCCTCCAGTGGACAGCAGCCATGTCTGCCTCAGACTGTTTCTCAGAGGAGGTGTATGCTCTGTGAAAAAAAAAGCCTCAAGCTGAGCCTCTGCCAGGCTGTCAAGTCCCCAGTGTTAGCAGGATACTTCAAGTTGTCCCAGCCTCTCTTTGAGGCTGGGCTTCTGCTCAGTATCCTCCTGCCCAATAGATCAGACAACCCAGCATGGCTCACCACAGCACACTTGTGAAGAGCAGAAGACCCCAAAAGTAGCAAACAAAATGGAGAAGAGTCTGAGAGGGGCCAAGACTTACCCTACACCTTTAGGGCTCCTCCCACTGATATTGTGGGTACCCGTATCTCTCCTCTTTATCATCCTTTTCACCTTTTTACATCATCATCATCATCACTACTGAGTGGACATCTCCTGCTCTTTCTTGGCTGGCATACAATCCCCTTTCTACTGGTAACATCTCCATTTCCTTGGGGAACTACCCTCCCCTGCCTCAGTCTATGTTGTTCAGGTAATTTCCTTAACCCCATGTTATAGAATTTGTCATCTAATACAGAGTGTTCATGTGAGATTTAAAACCCAGCTCAGTTTTGCCTTTGAGCAGCCTTCCGCACTCCCACCAGCCTGTTATCTCCACAGTTTCCTTTCTCTTCTCAAGGCCCTCTGTCCTCTCCTGATCAGCCCCTCAAACTCACTGGTGCACAGGGCATCTTCTGGGAAAAGAGAGGTTTCCTCTGGCCAGACACCAGCACACCTGAACTCAGTGTTGGGAGGCTTGTTTGCAGAGAGAGCTCCCTTGTTATGGAAGCCGTACCAGTAAGCTATTGCTGTGTAACAAATACCCCTAAACTTGATGGCTTAAAATAAACACCTCTACACTCAGTGACATAAGTGTTTGCTTATACGTTCATAGATTGGCTGGGCTGTTCTGGTCTGGTTTGTCCCTCTCATACATCTGAGACCAACTGCAGACCAGGTATGCAGCTCTGCTGATCATAGCAGGGCTTTCTCACATGTGTGGGAGTTGACTGGTTTAGAATGATTTTGATTGGAATAAATTAAGTGAGCTCTCCTCTGAGCAGTCTCTCATTTTACAGCAGGCCAGCCCAGGTTTGTTCACAAAAAGGGAGCAAGCAGAAGCATGCATAATTTCTTGAGGTCTAGGCTCAGAACTATCACACTGTCACTTCTGCTGCCTTCTATTGGCCAAAGCAAGTCACAAGACCAGCCTAGATGCAAGGAGAAATAGACTTCCCTCTTTCTGGGAGGAACCACAAAGGGGTAGGAATCCATGTTCAGGCTACCATAACAAAGTACCACAGACTGGGTGACTTAAACAACAAAAATTTATTTTCTCACAGTTCTGGAGGCTGGAAGTCCAAGTTCAGGGTATTGGCAGGGTTGGTTTCTTCTGAGGCCTCTCTCTTTGGCTTGGAGATGGCTGTCTTCTTGTGTCTTCACATGGTTTTCCTTCTGTACCTGTCTGTGTCCAAATTTCCTCTTCTCATGGAGACACCATATTCGGTTAGGGCCCATTGTCATGGCTTCATTTTAATTTAATTACCTCTTTAAAGACCATATCTCCAAATACAGTAACACTGTGACATCTCAGGGATTAGGATTTCAACATGTGAATTTTGGGGGAACACAATCCAGCCCATAACAGATAGAGACTGTGGCCATTTTTGTGCTCAATCTACCATGGACACCTAGCAATATCCTGAAGACAAGGATGGCCCTTCAAGTGGGTGTTAGTCACCAACCCACACACTGGGGAGCAGAGGCTCTGAGAGGGTCAGTGACCTGTGGAGCCAGCATGGAAAGCCTCAGTCCTCCTGGCTGAAAGGCTCTCTCACATTTGCTTTTCCCCATGAAGAGTGAGGACTGGGGCAGGCCCCAGGCTGGACACAGGTCATCTGGAAAACCAGTTGTTCCCCTTGAACAAGCTGATGTAAGAAACAGGGCAGGGGACCAAGCACGTGATGCCTTCAGCCCCCACCCTGCCTCACGGCAGAGCAAACACAGACAACACCCAGGTCTCCCTTCTCTTGCCCCGAAACCGCGTTGGTTATTTCTTGTGACTGTAAACCTTGAATTCAGGATGCTAGGCACACTGGCTCCCTCCCCTTGCCCTCCCAGACACAGGGGCCACTTCATGTAGGGACTGAGTGAATCCCTAGATACATATATATTTCCCAGGTCTGTCACTCCACTAGACTGTGAGCTTTGCAAAGGAAGGACTGCTATCTTAGCCATGTACCAGTCACGTCCTGGCTGTGAGGACTTGGGCAAGTTCTTTAACATCTCTGTGCATCAGTTTCCTCACCTGCCAAGTGGGGGTAATAAGGACCCTCCTTGAAGGATTGTGTGAGGATTGAATGAGTTAATATATGCAAAGCATGAAGAACAGCATCTGGCCCAAAGTCAGGGCTCAATAAATGTGAGCTATTACTGTTTTTGTTGTTATCACCTAGTGTCTAGCATAGGACCTGGCCCAGGAATTATTTACTGAATAAATAAATTGATAAATTATGAAAGACCTTCAAGTTCTGGAGCAGAAGACTAACTGCATGAGGATGGGTAAAACTTTAGCTAGGACAAAAATAGGGATATCACTGAGTACAATAAGTACTTTAATTAGAGCCGCCTCCACACCTTGGTGGTGTCTGGCCTCTGCCTCCTCTGCCTTGGGCTCCTATTTTTGTTTGGCCTGGGTGGCACTTGGAGGATCAGCATTTGGGGCATCGTCTTCTGCCTGCATCCTGAGCCCCTGCACCAGACCTAGTGTCCTCCCACGTGCCTCCCAGCTGCCTGCTTTAAATAGCCTCCTCTTGCTAACAGTGAATATGAGCCTGGGACACAGCTTACTTAAGCTGGCCAACCTCTCACCCCTCTAGCTGACAGACCCTAAGTCCCCAGCACATCTGTCTCACCGTGGTGGGAGCATGCAGCTCCTCCGCCAGCAGGGGGCGCCCAACATTTGCCTCCTCCTGAGACGCTCGGGGGAGCTCTGGGAACCACTCAGCTTTGCCTGGTGGGATTTATGCCGCTGTTCCCACCCCCTCAGATTGATCTGTAAAGTAACCTAGACATCAGGACTTTCAACGCTATTTGTGTGATTCTGATGATCAGCCAAGATGGAGAATCACAGCCCCAGAGTCTCTGTCTTCCTCCACCAACCACTGAGGGGCTCTTTCTAAGCACCTAGCACTGGTCTGCCCTTCTTGATCCACCTCTTACAGGTAGAAGCAGCATCTCCAAGCTTCTGAGTTGTCCTTGTACCCCTGTGCGGTTCCCCCCACCTACAAACTGCCTATTATTTACCTTGAACACAACTCACTTTTAAATTTCAATTGCATTCTAGGCAGGTAAGAAATTATGGGTTGGATGCGCTTGCCTATTTCCTTTAATATGCATTTAAATAAAGGCTAAACTATTAAAACCTAGACCCGTGCACCACTCAGAATCATTCTTTGCAGAGCCAGGGGCACATTCACCACCCCTGGGAGGGAGCAGAGAGGGGCCACCATGGGAATGTGGGATGAGGGACTAGAGAAGGCCTCCTACAGCTGCACATGAGGGGAGGCAAGGGGATCCTCTCCCAAGTCAAGGACAGAACATATATCCTGAAAATGCTTAGACTATCTCTCTGGGGATGCCCAAGAAACTAGTAAAAGTAGCTACTTCTGGATCTTCCAGATCTTTTTTTCACTTTTAAAAATAAATCATTTTTTAAAAAGAGAAACAATAGATTAACAGAGGGAAGTGTCCAAACTGAAGACACCAGTGCCAGAGTTCTAACTTTAGCTTAGAGTGCCCAGCCCTGTCCAAGCAGGAGAGGCGCAGAATTGGAGTGGAGGCACCCAGTGTTCGGGTCACCGGAGGCCCCCTGCCCTCTGTGTGAGACATTGAGGCTTCCTTGGGCCTCAGTCACAGTAGGCCCAGAAAACAACCTTTTCTCTGAGTTTCAGCCCAGCAGGTGCTTTCTGAAGATGTGTTGACTCTCCATCCGTCCCTAGGTGCTGGGCCCTGTGAGAGAGCCAGGCTGATCATGCCCATGGCAAGTGGGAGGCCAGGAAGTCTCCAGAGGAGCTGGAAGAGGCCTCATGGGGGCAACTTTACAGCAAACTCACAGGGTCTAGGGACCAAAAGACAGAGCAAGGGCCCACAGGACACCAAGGGACAATCACAGGGCACCAGGTCTCAGCTGAGAGATGCTTTCTTCCCTGCAGAGCTATGCTGCTTAGGAAGGCTGTTCCTGAGGGAGTAAGGGCCCCATCTCTGGAGGCGTGCAGGCATGGACTGAGGAAACATGTCGGGGAGAACTTTCCTACCCTCCCTTACCGTCAAAGCTCTTTAAATGCTGAGCTTCTGTTGAGTCCACCTCCCTGACATGAGTCCTGCTTCCTTCTCCCTTGCTGGTAGGCAAAATGTGAGAGAAGTTGGGAGGTATTCTCCTGCCTTCACATCAGCCTCCTTGCCTTCCAAAGAACATAGATGGGTGGAGAGCCCTATACTGGAATGATTGGGGAGGCCCTCAGCATCATCCAGCATCAAAGTCATTGTTTGGCATTCAGGTAGGAACTTGGCTTTGCAAAAGTGCCTTCAGGAACAGAGAAGATGCTTGGGAACATTTGCTGCCTCCAAGCCAATGCATCTCAAGAATGAGGTGAGACTTTGGGCAGTACAGTGGCCTCTGACTCAGGTCTCCGGCACAATCTGGGTCTCCGAGATATAAAAACTACAGTGAATTTAGTTTAATTTAAAATATGTTTAAAATTGTCCTGGCCGGGTGGCTCAGTTGATTGGAGCATTGTTCCATGTCCTAAAACGTGGGTTCAATCCCGGGCAGGGCACATACCTAGGCTGTGAGCTTGATCCTCAGTTGGGGCATATACGGGAGGCAACCGATTGATGTCTCTCTCTCTCCCCCTTCCTCTCTCCCTGAAGTCAATAAACATGTCCTCGAGTGAGGATTAAAAAATAAATAAATGAAATATGTTTAAAATTCTGTAGTTTGTGATGGGTGACAACATTCATATGGCATAAATTCAAAAGGCAGGAAAGATCATTTAGTGAAAAGTGCATCTCCCTTTCATACTTACTCTCCATGGCAACCACCAATCCTTGGCATCCTCCAGAAATAGTCTGTAAATATGCAAACAAATGCACACATCTCTCATGAAATGGGGTTTGAGCACCTAATAAGTATAGGGGCTGGGGTAGCAGGAGGAGTTAGACAGGCCTAGGTTCACATGTCAGCTGTATTCGGCCATGCCTACCTGCTAAGGGCAAGCCTTTGCTTCCTGGGGACCAGATCACTGCTCTGTGATCTTTCCGTGTGTTTCCTCATTCAATTCTCATCATGTGTTAGTCAGGGTCTGCTGAGAAACAGACACCAGTATGGGGTTGGACACGAAAGAGCTATGTTGGGAAAAACACCTGTGAAGAAAAATGAGCAAGGAACGACAGTAAGGGCACCAGACTTAGCAAACGAAAAACACGGGACACCTCGTAAATCAGAATGTTAGATAAACTATGCATCATTTCCTGTGAGATATGTTTAATGCATATTTACATTAAAAAGTTATTTGCTGTTTACCCATCACTCAAATTTAACTGAATATCCGGTACATTATCTGGAGGTATCTGAGAGTCACCGGACCACAATGTAGGTCTGACCCCTGGAAGAAAAGAGGAAAGATGGATAGTGTGATAGGCTGATAAAGGCCACTAAAATGCCCACAACCCACTCCCCAGGACCTGTGAATATTACCTTATATGGCAAAAGGGACTTTACAGATATGATTAAATTAAGGATCTTGAGATGGGGAGATTATCCTGGATTATACAGGTGGACCCTAAATGTAATTGAAAGGATTCTTTTTTTTAAAAAAAGATTTGACTGATTTTATTTTAGGGAGGGAAAGGGAGAGAGACAGAGAGGGAGAGAAACATCAATGTGTGGTTGCCTCTGGAGCACCCCCAACTGGGGATCTGGCCCACAACCCAGGCAACTGCCCTGGGAATTGAACCAGCGACCCTTTGGTTCACAGGCCAGTGTTCAATCCACTGAGCCACACCAGCCAGGGAAAAGGATTCTTATAAAGAAAGCCAAAGAAGGAAATGAAAGACGTGAGACGAGGACCATGGAGAGTTCTGTTCACAGACAGGGGCCTGTTGCGTTCAGTTGTGCGGCTGGTCCAGAAGCAGCAGCCTGCGGGGAATCAGTCTCCATGTGAATGCCATGCTTCCTTCAGAGCACAGCCACTGAGCCAGTGCTTCTCAGTGAGACTCCCTATCCTTGAAAACCTCAGAGGCACATTTTTATGGCTACCATCAGCCACAACCTTATTATTCTCATTCTACCACAAAGAACCCAAAGCACAGAGAGGTTAAGAAACTTGCCAAGGTCGCACAGCCTTCCAGTTTTGTTGCTGGGATTTAAATCTAAGTAGCCTGGCTCTAGAGTCCACACAATTTAACCACAATTTTAGAATGCTTTCCTCATGTGCCTTTGAGTAAAATCTACCTCAAACTGCTTTTGGAATCAAGTAGGGTGAATTTTAGAAATAGGTTAATTAAAAAAATATATTATAGGCTGATAATATCTGGTGTTAGAAATGCTGTGGGGAATGAGCACTCTCCGATCTCACGCACTGTGGGGGCAATACAAATCGAGCACAGCCCTTGGTGGAGCAATTGGCAGTATTTACAGTTTTAATTGTCCGTGCCTTTTGCCCTAGTAATTTCACTTTTGTGTGTTTTATTCCACAGGAACTCTCACATCTGCACAAAGACAGGAGCAGGGCTGCTCATTTTAGTATTGTTTGTAATGGAGAAGCACTGGAAATAACCTAAATATCCACCAATAGGGGAACACAAAATTACTGTGATGCCTCCACACATCGACCATTACACTGATTAAAAAAGAACAGGGGAGAGCTCTGATGACTAACTCGAGGAGAACGCCATTTCACGTTGTGGTATTCAAAAAAGATCTTAGGACACCCTGGCCGGGTGGCTCGGTTGGTGGGAGCATCGTCCCACACACCAAAAGGTTGCGGGTTCGATCCCTGGCCAGGGTGCATGCGGGATGCAGCTGATTAATGTTTCTTTCTCATGTCAATGTTTCTCTCACTGTCTTTCTCTCTCCCTTCCTCTCTCTCTCACTCGCTCTAAAATCAATAAACATATCCTGGGGACAATGAGCAGAGCAGAAGGACGAGGTATTCATGTAAAACAATAGGCATCCACAGTGTGAGAGTGTGTGTTCGTGGGAATGCATGCAAGTATGCAAATGCAGGGGCAACTACTATTGGAATTTGTATTTGCCTTTGGACACTCAACGAGCATCCTTGCTACTGGAACTTACTGGGGATTTACTGTGTGCCAAGCATGCTTGGCATTTTTACCCTCTGCATCCCTTCTCCACACAGAAGCCAGATGTCAGAACCTGTGCCCCCTGGTATTTCCCCACATGGCCCTGCCTGGCTTGGCTTGCCCCCTCTTCTTGGGAACCGAGAGAAACAAACTAACCAACGATCTTTTCAATGTCAGCTTCTCCATCTGTTAGCCTCACCATACCTGAATGAGGAAATCTACATTTTAAACACTGCCCCTTTTCCATACTTGAAACACCGCTCCTCAGGGTGTGTGGGATGTGCAGGCCTAAGAGACCTGCTTTGTGAAGTGGTCACACCGCGGGAGCAGGCTGTGGGGATGATCATGAAGCAATGGCCAGTGGAAACACACCCTCTGTCACCACCCCGCTCCCTTCCTCATCCTCGCTGGCAGTGCCCGGGGCTAGGCACCTTCAAACTGTGGACTGTGGCTACCTCTGCAGAAAGATAATGGGATGTGGGAGTTATAATAGGAGACCCTAATTTTTGCCCTGCATATCTGTACTTTACATACATTTTTAATGATACTCTATTAATTTATTACTTGAGTACATGTAAAATATTTAAAATAATGATAGGCTTAAGGGGAAAAGAGAAAGAGACGCACTAAGTCAACAACTGCATTTTGGCAGCGGGTGTAGGTGAGGGCTCTTTTCCTGGCTTGTCATCGGTTTTCAAAGCTTTGCTGTTAAAGAAACTGCAGCCTGGTGCCGGGAAAGGGGCCTCTTACTCAGACCTGCTGGCACTTCCTGCCTTTGACGCCAGCATCTCCCCCGGAGAGCTCAGCTGCTGTGGGGGGGGGCGGGGCCCTCCCATCACCAAGTGGTCTTCAGGAGTCTTTCATCAAAGCACAATCACAGGGATCACTGTCTCTGCCTCACACCTTGTCCCCACTCGTCGTGAATCTCCAGTGCTTCCTGTGACATCTGCCCCCTCAGAAAGCGACACTCAAGGGACTATCCAGGAAGTGAGCCCTTGATTGTACGATTAGTTCACATAGGTTCAAATGCTTGTTCTGTGACGCATTTGCCACGTGACCTTAAGCCAATTGCTTGATCTGTCTGAGCTGCACTGTTCTCATATGAAAAATGGGAGTCAGATCGGGTACACCTTGTAAGGTTGTTGGGTGTTTGAATATAGCGGAGACACTTAACACAGTCCTCTGAGAAAATATTCATTTTTAAATACCAAATGTTATTATTAATCACCCAGTCCACTCATTTTCTTCGAGCTAACACTTACTGAGCGCCTCTGTGCCTGGCTCTGTGCTCGTTCTCTGAGCTGTAACACAGATTAAACTACTCGTTCTTGGTACGTCTCAGGCTGGCTTGGAGGCAGTGACAGCAAGGCCTGCCTAGTAAGAAGAGTTGGTAGATTCCGGAAGTGGAGGACCGGGGACTGGAGGACACGGCTGTTCTAACAGGAGGAGATCCTTGTTCAGAAAACGTTTGAACCCCTAAGACCATCACGGCTTTCTGAGCCACACGGGTGGGTGCCAGGCAAGAGAAGAGGAGAAAAGTATTTTTCCAGACAGCATTTGACGTGTCTGAGAGGAGCCACATGAAATTGACAGCTTTCCTGAAGAGGCAGATGACCGGTAGTTCAATTCTCAAGCCCAGCAGGCCGCAGCCCGGCAGAATTGGGATAGATGAAAGACTGATTAGAAGTAAATGAGACAGGTGCTGAAATCACTTCTTTGCCAATAAAAGAAAGTTACAATCTGAAATTGGTTGAGTGTCTCCCAGAAGTGGGAGAACAGCATGTGATGGGGAAAAGCCTCGACTGTAACAACTCCATTAGCTAGCTGCAGGCACGCAGGGGAGCCCACCACTCAGCTGGGACCCTCCCTTCTGCAGCAGGCGCGGGATCTGTGACCGTGTGGCGGTTGATATGATGAGGCACTTCAAATGCCGAAATCTGGATGGTTCCGGAGGACTGGATTAGACCAGCGGTTCTCAAACTTGAGTGTCAGAACCCCCGGAGGGCCTTTCTCAACACTAATCACTGGATCCCAGTCCCAGAGTTTCTGATCCAGTAGGTCTGGGGGTGAGGCCCAAGAATTTACAGTTCTTACAAGTTTCCAGATGATGCTGGATCACACTTTGAGATTCACTGCTGTAAATGAACCCCAGGATTCTGGGGCCAGGTCTATCCAGCTGTGGTGGGTAGGAGCCCAGAGGAGTTACAGAAGACTTCCTAAAGGGGGAGCGGGGGTATCTACATTAAGTCTGTAGCTGGGATTTTCCAGGTCCCAAAGAGAGGCAGAAGAATACCAGGCAAAGAAGCAGTATTGTGTTGGCTAAGAAGAGAAACAGTTTAGTCTGTACAGTGTGACTGGACGGGGTGGGTGATGGGAGCTGAGCCAGGAGCAACGGGCAGCATCCATTTTACCAAGGGCCTTGAATGGCAGACCAAGGAACCTGGCCTTGGTCTTAAGGGCTGGGAGTGCTGCTGAGGGAGGTCAGCCCGAGGGTGACATGATCAGAGCTGACTTTTGAAACAATGTCTCTGTAAGGTAGAGGAATAGGGGCTCAGGTATGATTACGTATCTCTTTCTTACAGATAAGGAAACTTGGATAGAGAGTAGAAATAATTTACCTAACACCATGGCTTGAAAATGGCACAGCCAGGACCCGCCCAGGTTGGCCTGACACCAGATGTGTACTCCTGCCCACCACCCTGCAAGGGTTTGGGGCACAGAGATGGGGTGGGGAGGGTGGGGGTGGCGGGGGGTCCTAATCCTGGCTCTGCCCAAGCTTACTGGATGGAGCCTCCTGTTCCGATCCTCCCTCTCCGGACCAGCCCAGAGCGCCAAAGCCACACCGTTGCACTGACAACACTGTCATCAGAAGCGTGATGTTCCCTGAGTCATCAGGCCCGGACGCCAAGGAGCTGCAGCCCCTGCCCACACCCTGTCAGAGCTGCTGCTTCCCTCCGCTGTAACGATGGGTGTTCTTGGCAGAGGCAGCAGGAGCCCTACTTGCTGGCTCTGCTCTCAGCGGGTGCTGGCCCTGAGGTCACAGGGACCTAGGGCCTTGAGGGAGGGATGATAAATGGGAGACTCATCCTGGTAAGATCTGGGCAGCGGGCATTCTGAGCCCACAGAGGAGTCATGTAGCGGGCAGACTATACAAAAGCAAGGTGTGCACACTCATCACATATCCCCACCCCAGCGGGCAGGCCCACTACTCGTTTCACTCCCAAACCAGTGGTTCTTGGCCTTCCTGGGTCATAGACCCCTTTGAGAATTTGATGAAAGCTCCAAACCTTTCCCCAAACAAGAATTAAATGCAAACTAATAAAGTAATACTCCCAAGAGCTAGCATTTATAAATAATTCACTATGTGCCTGGCATTGAGTTAAATGATTCTCACGCCTCATCTCATTTCATCTTCACGACACCCTAAGTTTAGCTATCTCTGTTTTATGGGTGGGAGACTGAGACACAGAGAGGTCGTTAGTTGTTGGAGGCCACACAGCTAGCAAGTGGTTGGGCTCAGACTCAGACCCAGGTCTGCTGGATTCCAAAACCTGTTCTTTAATCAGCTCGCTTTATCGCACAAACACCTACACACGAGCAGAACTTTGGAGGCAATTTTGAGACATGACTTACAAAGGAACTGAGAAGAATCCTTGTTGAGTGCTAGGGACATAACCCCCCTGCCTCTCCAAAGATCTTGCAATTCAGGGGTGGACAGACATGCTCCCTGCTGGTTGGTGTTCTAAAGCAGGAGCTGGAAGCATAGAGGAGGGTCATCCAACCCAACTAGGGTGTTGGAAGCATATCCCACAGGCACTAATATCGTTAAGTCATGGGCTGTTAAAGGGGAAGTAGGAAAGGGCATTCTTAGTAACAGAATGTTGGGGGGCAAAAATGGGAGAGGTTGGAAAGTGTGACATGTTTGAGGACAGTGCACAGCTAAGAGAAGTGATAGCAAAGGGTGGGGAGCATGAGAGCTGGGAGGTGGCAGATGACAAGGCTGAAATGTCAGGTTCTATAACAGTTAGGATGCTTTTGGCCACAAGTAAGACAAACCCCAAGTGGAATAAGTTTAAACAATGAGTCAGTTTTATTATCCCACATAACAAGATGTCCAGAGGAGGGCAGGCTTCAGGGTTGATTAATTCTGTGTGGCTCAATGACATTGTCAAGGATTCAGATGTGTTGCTCTCTCTGCTTTGCCATCCCTATGGATTGACTTCTAACTTGGGCTTGTGACCTCATGGTCACAAAATGGCTGCCAGAGTTCCAGATATCACTTGAAAATATTACCACATTAAGCAGAAGAGGAGGGATTGTTTCCCCCTGGTGCCTTTGTTTCATCAGTAAGGAAACCTTTCTCCAAAGTCTCCCTTTTTCCCCCTTTGACATCCCATATTTCACTGAGTGAGACAAACACCCCTGAACAGATCACTGGCAAAAGAATGGAATTTTCATGATTGGTTAAGACCCATCGAGAGTCACCTCTTCAGAGATGTATGGCTGCTTGATACCTAAGCAAAACCAAGAAGAAATGGGAGCAGTCTGTTGAGAAGGCAACTAACCTGCTCTCTGCCACAGGTCTGAATATGAAAAGCTCTTATTGTGAAGGAAATGAAGAGTATCGGAGGTTTTAAGCAGGAAAACATAGTAAAGTTTTACAAAATCACCCTGGTGGCCAAAAAGAAGGATATTCAGAAGCTGGGAGATGCAATGGGGAAATAGAAATAGCAACAGACTAGTTAAAGAAGAGGAGCTGCCCTAGATTCAATGCTGGGGCAGTGGGATGAAAATGAAAAGGTGGGTGAACTTGTTAGGTGTTTGGCACTCCTATTTTTAATTTCCAAGTTTTTTCTTGTTCCCTGACTGATTCATTTCTATATCATCGCATACTTGTTTTATGGATGCTATATTTTATCTTAGCTGTCTGAGGATACCAATTAGAAGGCAGTTTCTTTCTTTTTTTAAAAATTGTTTTAGATTTTATTTCTTTATTTTCAGAGAGAGGGGAAGGGAGGGAGAAGAAGTGGGAGAGAAATATCAATGTGCAAGAGAAACATCAGTCAGTTGCCTCTTGCACACCCCCAGCTGGGGATCTGGCTCACAACCCAGGCATGTGCCCTGACTGAGAATTGAACTGGCTACCTTTCAGTTCACAGGCTGGTGCTCAATCCACTGAGCCTCACCAGCCAGGGCTTTATTTTTTTTTTTTTAATTTTCTTTCTCTCTTTTTTTACAACATCTTTTCCTGTTTTCAGAATTATCTTTGTTTCCTCTGGGGCCATTTTTTTTCTTTTCTTAGTCTCTTGTTTGGGGTGCAAGTTCCTGAGTGTTGAGGTCATTCTTGATTGTTAATTCAGGAAGGAGCTAATAATGTGTGATTAATCAGCCATCTTCAACCAGAAATTTGCTGAGATATTTAAAATATAAAATCAAGAGGAGTTACTAGGTTACAGAGAAGCACAGACACACAAGCTCTGAAGGAAGAAACAACCAGGCTGTCTTTAAAAATGGGCTTGAGAACTTTTGGTCAAGATGGAGGCCTAGGCAGACATGCTTCTCCTCCTCTCACAACCACAAGAAGAATCACAACTAACCTCAAAACAAAAAGTTCCCAGAACTGCCAGAAAATTGAACTGTATGGAAATCCAACAACCAATGATTTAAAGAAGCCACATTCAGCCAGTCAAGTAGGAGGGGCAGAGATAGGGAAAAGGGCAGAAAGGACCAGTGAGGCATGGAGAGGTGACAGCAGCGGCAGAATGGGCGGTCCCACACTCAACTGTGGTGGATAAAAATCTTGAGGAACACCTTGAAAGCCAGCGATCCTGGCATCAGGCCAGACTGCGCAGCCCAGGGTTCCAGCATGGGAAGATAAAGCCTCACAACTGCTGGCTATAAAAACCAGTGGGGGTTGGGATGGCAGAAGAAACTGCTGGTTTCTCAGGAGAGTCCATTTAAAGGCCTGAACAGTCCTCGAACTTATGCAAATCCCCCCACTCTGGGAACCACCACCAGGGCAACAGCTGGAAGACCACTAGTTGCACACAGGAAGTGGGTGAAGTAACTGGAAATGGGACGAATGCCAGGCAAGCCTTCAGAGGCCAGTCAGTGGCATTATCCCCTCTCTGACCCTTCCCCACACACAGTGTCACAAAGCGGTGAAACAGGTTGTCCTGCCCTGAAGAATATCTAAGGCTCCACCCCTTACAATTTAATTGGTGTGCTAAGACAGGGAGTCAAAGTAGCTCTACTTAATCCACAGAAACAAACACAGGGAGGTTGCCAAATTGAGGAGACAAAGAAATATGTCCCAAATGAAAGAACAGAACAAACCTCAGAAAAAAACTAAGCAAAATGGAGATAGCCAACTTATCAGATGCAGAGTTCAAAACACTGGTAATAAGGATACTCAGAGAAATCATAGAGTACAACAAAAACATAAGGGAAGAAATGAAGTCTACACTAAGTGAGATAAAGAAAAATCCACAGGGAACCAACAGTGAAGGGAAGAAAACTGGGACTCACATCAACAATTTGGAACATAAAGAAGAAATAAACATTCAACCAGCACAGAATGAAGAAAGAAGAATTAAAAAAAACCCTAGGTGAGTATGAGGAGACTCGGGTACATCTCCAAAAGGACCAACATCTGAATCATAGGGATGCTGGAAGGAGAAGAGGAAGAACAAGAAATTGAAAACTTATTTGAAAAAATAATGAAAGAAAACTTCCCTAATTTGGTGAAGGAAATAGACATACAAGTCCAGGAAGCACAGAAAACCCCAAATAAGTTATACTCAAAGAGGAGCACAACAAGACACATCATAATTAAAATGCCAAAGTTTAAAGATAAAGATAAAATCCTAAAAACAGCAAGAGAAAAGATAATAGTTACCTACAAAGGAGTTCCCATAACACTATCAGCTGATTTCTCAAAAGAGACTTTGCAGGCAAGAAGGGGCTGGCAAGAAGAGTTCAAAGTCATGAAAAGCAGGGACCTACAACCAACATTACTCTATCCAGCAAAGCTGTCATTTAGAATTGAAGGGCAGTTAAAGTGCTTCCCAGACAAGGTTAAGCTAAAGGAATTCATCATCACCAAGCCATTATTACATGAAATGTTAAAGGTAATTATTTAAGAAAAAGAAAAAGATCAAAACTCTGAGCAGTAAAATGACAACAAACTCACAACTATCAATAACTGAATCTAAAAAACAAAAATGAGCCCTGGCTGGTGTGGCTCAGGGCATTGAGTGCCTGCCTGCAAACGAAAGGGTCGTCAGTTCAATTCCCAGTCAGGGTACATGCCTGGGTTCCAGGCCAGGTTCCCAGTGGGAGGCACAAGAGAGGCAACCACACATTGATATGTTACTCCCTCTCTTTCACCCTCCCTTCCCCTCGCTCTAAAAATACATAAATAAAATCTTTATTTAAAAAATTAAAAATAAAAAACAAAAACAAACTAAGCAAACAACTAAAACAGGAATAGAATCATAGAAATAGAGATCACATGGAGGGTTATCAGCTGAGATGGGAAACAAGGAGAATGAGAGAAAAGATGCAGGGGTTAAGAAGCATAGTTGATAGGTACAAAATAGACAGGAGGATTTTAAGAATAATATAGGAAATGGAGAAGTCAAAGGACTTATATCCATGACCCACAGACAGGAACTAATGGGAGGGGGGCGGGGATTGTTGGAGGGAAGGGTGGTACCAGGTGGAGGGGGCTGAAGGGGGGAAATTGGGACAACTGTAATAGCATAATCAATAAAATATACTTAAAAATGGGCTTGAGTTATTAACACTGATATATGCTCAGTACCTGACCCTCTTGACAGAGCCTTTTAGGTAGAGGGCCTCAAACACACAACAAGACCTCATGAGGTTCATGCGGACAGACAGCCTACTCTCGGTAACTGTACCTCCGGGAACTGCTTCCTCAGTTGTGACCATCAGGAAACGGTCTACATAGTGATTGAACTGCTAAAAAGTAAAGCACGTGGTATCAGGAAGACTGAAGTCATGAGTCGTCCATGGGTTTCTTGCCCAATTTTGGACAAGTTTCTTAATAGCTTTGAGCTCAGTTTCCCCGTCTGTAAAATAGGGTACTGTAGAGCCTACATTGCCAAGCTGTTTGTGAGAATAAAATGAGACACTACATGTAATATGCCTGGCATGGGCACTGTATGTGACCAATAAATGGAAGTTATTACTACTACTGTGGTTAATATTAAGGCACTGCTCTCTCCTCGGACAAAGGCTGAACCCCATTGAGAAGGCAAGCCAGCCTCTGAGGGCATAGCTGGGGTCATGAGAGGAGCAGAAGAGACACAGAAGGGAGTCCTCTCTCCTTCCAGAGGCTGCCCTAGGCTTGGGTCTGAGAGCCTCACATGGAAGCAGGAGCTGGCGTTGCGGAGAAAGAGGAAGGCTCTGCTAAGAAGCAATGCCAAGTGACAGCAGAGAGGGCTGCTGAGAAGGTAAGACAGAGACAAAATTTAAATCTCAAACTGCAATTGGATTCTGGACTCTGTCACACAATCTATAGCGTTGTGGTTAAGAGCCTGGGTTTTGAGATCACATAAAAACTGGGTTTGAATCTTGGCTTAGCAACTCACCAGCTGTGTGATCTCCAACAAGTGTCCTACCTTCTCTGAATCTCAGTATCCTCATCTATAAAATGGGAATAATCTCAATACTTACCTGACAAAATCATTGCAGGGATTACAGGTGATAACGTATGCAAACTTCTGAATTCAGTGGGCAGCAGCACATAGCGAATGCTCAGTGTACACAGCTGTTATCATAATATTTCCCCTCGGTCTTAATGACAATAAGGAAACTATTAAAGTCTTCCGTCATTCTGAGAGCCAGACTGGTCTCTGTCTTCACTATCTTAGTATTGTTATGACTACTGGTAAGGCTGGGCCCTGGCGGGAAAAGCTGCCCACTGCAAGGGGTAGCTAAAGAGAGCTTAATGCCGGGAATTTTTATCCTGGGTAGGGCAGAGGTAAGAGAAGCACACGAAACACTGCCACACCCCAAGGAGAGCAACAGTGGGGGAGCCCTGTAGGCTGAAAGGGTGACAAAGGGGGCGGTGTTGCCAGAACCCAGAGGGATGGGGCTGCTGGAATGGGCAGCCGCCCGGGAGCTGGGGCCTAGGAGGAATGAAGCCCAAACTTCAGGAGGGAAGGAGAGGAGCAGAAGCCCCCCAACCTCCCTCTCCACCCTGCCTCTGATCTCCCGAACCGCACCGGAATCTGGAGGAACAGGGAACCTACATGGGGTGGGCAGTCTGTAGCGACCAGACTGAGGGATGCAGACAGGGCAGAGCAGGGGTCTGGGGGGCAAACGGAGGAAATCCCCGAAGCCAAGGAAATCGGTGTCTGGAGTTGACCAAACAACAAGCAGAGGTGGGAAAGGGCCCAGCCGGGCCTTAAGAAATGTTAGTTATTGACAAGAGCAGTTATGGCTTTGGAGGAAGGGGTGACAGGGAAACTACACTACACAGTGATTGGAACCCGGGCAGCGTCTCTGGCAAGCAGGTGGCAGGAAGTAGGGTGGGAGAAAGGAAGGAGTATTCCCCATTTGAAAACATACTAAAATAGAGTGACATTTATAGATTGTGTTAAAACTTGTGTTGTATTAGAAAGAAACACAAATGACTTGAGAAAAAGTGGAATTTATTGGCTCAGGTACCTGGAAGGCTGAAGGTATCCATATGCTCGAAGCCACCAGACACCTGTCTCTCTCTCTCTCTCTCTCTCTCTCCGCCTCTTGACTGTCTTCTAGTTAGCTTCATTCTCAAACAGATTCTTTCCCTGCACTAGCACTTGCAACGGTCTCCAGCAGCTCCAGGCCAACACCTACTGGTTTAGCACCCTGCCAGTGAAGGGAAAGAGAGAGCCTCTTGCTAAAAACATTCCAGCAGAAGTCCTGGAGCTGACACTCATTGGCCTGGCTTGGCCCACACCTGAGCCAATAACTGTGGCGGGGGTAGGGAGGTGGGGCCTGGGTCCACCTCAGAGCTGGGGAGTAAGGAGGCCCCATCCTGGCTATGTGACCTGGACAAAGCCCTGCATCTCTGTGCAGAAATCACCTTATCATGAGGAACTTAGGATGATGCCATTGAAACAGGTAAGCCATTAGCTCAGGATCCTCCCAGCAGGTATAAGCAACGCTGCCTGGGGGGAGGGTGGAGAATATTGGCTAAGACCACAAGCCCTGGAACCGGGAGGCCTGGGTTTGTGGCTGAACTCTGTCCTGTCCCAGCTGTATGGCCTTGGGCAAGAGACTTAACCTCATCAGGCCTCAGTTTCCTAGTGGGGATAATTTTAATGGTTACCTCCTGGTGTGAAGACTAAATAAGTCAAAATACATAAAGCAGTCCGAAGAGTGCTAAGCACACAGGAATGCTAACTATCAGTTCTTCTTCCGAGGGTGTACAGCAGCGCTTCCCAACCTTGATCTCAGGACCCCTTGAAGCTCTTAAAAATTATTGAGGACCCCTAAAGAATGTCCGACTATGTGGATCATATCTGTTGATATTTCCCATATTAGAAATTAAAATAAGAATTTAAAAATGTTTATTTGTTCATTAAAAAATACCTAATCCCTTATGTGTTAAGATAAATAAAATCTTTTTATGGAAAATACAGTTTCCAAAAAAAAAAAAACCAATTTAGAGAAGAATAGTGGCATCGGTTTACATGTTTACATTTTTTTTAATGTCTGACAATAGAAGACACCTGGATTCTCTTACCTGCTTCTGCATTTAAGCGACAGATTCAATTTTGGTTGAGGTAGCTGAAGAACACCTGGCCTCACAGAGCTATGTAGTTAGTAAAGTGAAGACCTTGCAGATCCCCTGAAAGGGTCTCAGGATCCCAGGGGTCTTCAGAGCCACACTGAGAAGAAGCACTAGTGTGTATAAAGTATGAGGGCCGGCATTCTATAGCTGTTCAACTGTCTGGATGTAATTCTGAAACATGTGGGCAAATCACCTAACCTCTCTGTGCCTCATTTCCCTCCTAGAGAGGGCTGAATGACTTGGCACACAGTAGGTGCTCAGTGAACACTCACTGTTGGGGTTATTAACTCTGAGTCCAGCACTGGTAGGGGCTCCCTTTTCTTCCGAGGCCAGGCATCCTTTCAGAGATATGGTTCAACCTGTCAGGAATGGCCTGGGTTCCATGCTGCCCAGAGCAGCCCTGAGATCTTGTGCTTCTCCCAAGGGAGACTAGGCTGAGTTCAGCATGTGCCCTGTGCCATCTCTCTGGCCATAGACCCAAAGCAGCCATGTCCACGTGTGCGTGCCTGCTTGGGGCACCTCAGCTGGGTATACCTGCATTGGTACCCTGTGCTGGGAAGCTCTCCTCCCCCGCAGCTGGCGATTAGGAAGTCACTCTCCATAATGGACGAGACCTAATCAGCCTGCCAATAATTACCAGGCCCAGAACGTGGCCACGATTCAGGAAAGCTGATCCCCGAAGACTAGAGTCACTTAAATTCTGGCATTGAACACGGGTCCCCTTGGTAACCTGTAACTCTCAGCACAGTTTCACCGCTCAGCTAATTGATGTTCTCCAAGGCAGTCGGCTCATACCGGCCAATTGAAATGGGCTCTAATTGCCAACATCCTTCAGGTAAGAAGTCCCACATGTTCTCATGCCACTCAAGAGGACTGAGCAGGAACTGAATCTCTTGGCAAACTAGTCCGTTGATTGTATTTAATTAATCAAAATAAGGTTTGTAGAAAGGATTAATTAAAGAACCTATTAGAGGAAGCAGGACAGTCTGCTTTGCTGAATTCATGAGAAGCAGCTCCTTGAAGAAATGCTCCCCAGCTTTTTCAAGCTACCTGAGTGAGGAGCAGCGGGGTAGAGGAAAGACCACTGGACTTGGAGTCTTACAGAACCAGGGGGAGCCCAGTGGTGCTATTTACGCAAGATGTGCAGCCTTAGGCAGGTCTCTTCACCTCCCTGAGCCTTAAAGCCGGGGTGCAAATGGTGGGTGCAAAGTGCCTTGCACAGGACCCTGCAAATAGTAGGCTCTAGGTGGCACAGTGAAAACTGGTACCTGCAGAGTGCCATTTGGTGTCCTCTAAAGTGTTTTAAAAGGCGGAGCAATTGTGTAGATGTTACACTAGGTTGAAACATAAGCTGTCAGCTCAGTGGCCCTCTTTGGGGCCGGCTTCACAGGTTTGTAGTGACTGCATAGCGCCCGACAACATTTGGCTTTGCCATACTACCTCCCTGTCAGGCCCAGGAGTCAGGCAGACCTGATCACAAATCTCAGCTCCACCTTCACGTATGTGGCCTTCATTCATACACTCAACTGTTTTCTGAGAACTTGCCCTGTGCGGGGCACTGTCTTCAGTGCTGGGAGGAGAAGTGGTCCTTGCTTCATGGAGCACAGAGTTTGGTGAGGGAGGGGCCAGTTGTGAAAAAAAATCACCCAAGAAGACTGTGGCAGATGCTGCCGGTACCTCACTCTGTCCCCTCAGCTCTCACTTTTGCGCTACACACAATGTTATCCTGAGAGTCTTGACCTAAGGGCCTTCTGGTGGTCAGGGCACAGGGCAAGCTGGAAGTGCCAGGGAGCTAACATTCCCAGGAGCAGCCCTCGACTCCTGATCAATGGAAATCAGAAGGAAACATCCAGCTTCCTCACCCTGTGGAGTGGAACAACCCTGAAACTTATGCTACGGTTTCCCAAGAAAAACCTGCTTTCTAATGCGTGCCCATTCACTTCCTTCCCTCCCCTGAGTCTATCTCCACTCCCAGAACAGCACTTACCCTCTAAGTAAACTACTTGCACTCAAGTCTCATCCCAGGGTCTGGTGCTTGGGGAACCCAACCTAAGACAGGTAAAATTACACATTGTGATAGCTGCAAGGAAGGAACCGGATGCAGAGCCACAGCCTGTGAAGTACTGTCTGAAGTGACAACTAAGGAGGAGAAGGAGTTACCTTGTATGAATCACCAGGATTCAGCACAACAAACACAACATTTTGAAAATGTTCAATGAAAAGGGTGAACACAGCAAGCATTCAGCTCCTTGTACTGCTGTGGCCTCAAAGGTGTACCAGAATCCACCTTTTCTGAGGGACACATGACCTGATTGGCTGATGCCTGTCTTGTACCTGTTGTTGAATATTTTGACTATTGGTCTTAGAATTAGACACTTAGAAAATTATCAGCATGCTTGGGGAGCAGACCTGTAGAATGACACCACAGACGCAACCTGCCAGGGAAGCTATTTCTCTGTTTCCAATTAGGAAGGTGGGAAATGAGGAGGTTGCCATAGGGATTATTGAGCTAAAAAAATCTGACTGCTTGGAATACAGCAATAAAAATGAGCAAACTACTAAAACACGATGCTACATCATGAACAAACTTCAAAGACATTATGCTAATTGGCAGAAGCCAGGACAAGATGATTCTGTTTATATAAAATGACTTAAATAGGCAAGTTTATAGAAAGAAAGTAGGTAGTGGTTGCCGGGGGTGGAGGGTGGGGAGAAAGACTAATTAATTGTAAATGGGCACAGAGATCTTATTAGGGGTCTGAAAATGCTTTAAAACTGATTTATGGTGATGATTGTACCATTAGGTAAATTTACTGAAAATCATTGAACTGTACACCTGAAATGAATACATATGACATATAAAATAAAAATTTTAAATAATAAAAATAAGTTGTCAAACAAGAAAAGAGGAAAAAAAAGGAACATACTACAGTAGTTGTGAAGCTGGCCAGAAAACTGCTATCAGCAACGGACTCTAATGTTCCCAGAGCTGGACTTTGGATTGCAGGGAGCTGCTGCAGAAACACCACACATCACTATTGCCTTGCTTTCCAGCAGGAATGACCAAAGCAGTCTTCCAAATCTCACATGAGAGCGTCTAGCTGCAAAGGAGTCTGGGAAACATAGTCTTCGCTTGCCAACCTCCACAATACAGAAAGGTGCCCTAGAAGATAACGTGGGGAATATGAGAAGTAGGAGAAAAGAGGGCTCTAGACAGAGGGAAGAACATAAACAAAGACCCTAAGGTCTTTTCAGGATATTAAAAAAGAGGCCAATTGGGTAGGCCATGGTAAGGAGTTTGAATTTCATCCTAGGCGAAATGGAAGCCACTGACGGGTCTTAAGCAGGGTGGTTGCCATGACCAGATTTGTATTTCAAGAAAGTCCCTCTGGCTGTGTGCAAAGAATGGGTTTGGGAGACAATAGTGGAAGCCAGAGACCAGCTAAGAGGCCACTGTAGTCTTGAGATGAGAGCCAATGGTGGCCAGGAATAGAGTGGTGGCAGAGGACCTGGAAGGGAATGGGTGGATTGGAGATATGTCTAGGACACGGTAAAAATTGGATGATAGGGGATTAGAGACATAGAGATAACCCCCAAGTTTCAGGCTCATGAGCTTAGAAAAGTCACCTTCTTTCTTGGTTAGCTTTTTCCTAAAATGGGGTGACTATGACGTGTAATTCATTTATTCAACAGATATTCACAAATCTCCTACTATGTGCAGTGGATGTAAAAGTGCTTTGCCCAATGTCTGGCTCCAGAGGAAATGCTCGAGAAAATTTTCTTTCTCCTTTATCCTTCAAAGCTTTAAGCTATAAAAGTGTCCCTTTTTCCAGAAAGGCCTCCTCAGTTCCACCCCAAACCACACTGTTTTACACAGTTCTAAACTGTGGCGACCCGAGTGCCTGTGTGGGGACCGGACTGCACCAGGGAGTAGGGGAGAACTGCATAAGGCACAAGGCCTGGGCCAAACAGTAGGTGGGGGCAGGGGAGGGGCAGGGAAGGAGGGTCCAAAACACCTCATATTTCAATTGTTAACAACTCCATGGTCATGTTATTTCTTTCCATGGGGCCTTTGTTAATGATCTTCCCTTTCGCCCAAAATATCTTTCCTCTTATTTGTCCTTTGACTCAGTTTGGATGTTTTTTCCTCCAGGAAGCCTACTTTGCCCAAGCACCCCTCATCTGTGTTCACCTTGCCCGCTTTGCTCACCACAATCAACACTCCCCACTCCAGGAGTTTTCAGGGGGAAGGGTTTTCAGGAACCACTACAAAGGACACATGGACATAACCAAGGGGGAAGGTGGGAGCAAGGGAGGGAGGTGGGATTGGGTGGGGTGGTGGGGAGTGATGAGGGGAAAATGCAGACAACTGTAATTGAACAACAATAAAGAAATAAAATCTTTAAAAAATATATACTCCTCACTCTAAATGGCCACCATCTGTTTGCTCATCTGTCTCCCCACTGGATGAGGAAGTCAGTCTGGGGGATTAAAATAAAAGTGACTTGAAGCTTTTAGCATCCATTCAACAAATATTTAAGGAGCACCTACTTCTGTGCCAGACCCTGACCTAGGCAGCTTTGAGGAAGGCAGGCACATGTGAGAAGAGAAAGATTAGATGGATTTCAGTGAAGAGAGAACAAGGGAGGGGCATTCATGTTAGGTAGTCAGAATTAGCTAAGTTCAGCTGCAGTAACAAATAAACCCTGAACTCTCAGTGACTTAATACAACACAAATTTATTTCTTGCACATGAGAAGTCTCATGTGGGTGAGCAATGTCTAACTTCCATCTGCCATTTGAACATGCGGCCTTGCAGGCTCCCATGGCAGGAAGAAAGGGGTAAAGCATGTTCATGGAGTGTAACTGCCTCAGCCCAGGAGTGATACCCTTCTCTTCACATTGGCTAGGGCTAGTCATATGACTGCACCCCAACTGCCAGGGAGGCTGGGAAATGTGGGAAACACGTGGACCCCCTCTGCCGCAGCACCCTAGGCTGAGTTAAAGTCAAGTGTGTGAGAGGGGATTTGGGAGCAGCACGTAGACTTAAGGATAAAGCTGTGATGCCTGGTACGGACTCACGGTAAAACCCCAGTGATGAGATTTTTGGTTTTTTGCTTTTGTTTTTGATTTTTGAGTCTGTTTGTGATTGGATTTAAGTGTCTTTAGATGGCCTCTTCAGTTTGTCCCAGTCCCCACCACTCTTTCCTGTTCTATACCCAGGCGGCCTCCCTGCCTGGCCTGAGAAGGGCCCGGGTTTGAGTCCCCAGACATAGCCTTTGTCTTTATTTTGCCTGTCAGGTGACACACCCTGTTGATTCCTGCCACAGAGCTATGTTGATTACAAACCTGAGCCAGACCAGCGCTTGCACCAAACCAGGCAAACTCAAGGCAGGGTCCTGAGCTGACCTCTCAGACCCATGGCTCCACCTCAGCCAGCTTTGTATCTTCCAGCAAGCCCTTCCTCTTCTCCAGGCCTCAGTTTCCCCAGGTGTCAAATGGGCTCCAGGGTCCCTGTCTACCTCCCAAGCTTGTTCTGAGATGGAGGCAGTGGAGAGGACATTTCATTTTATCTTTCAGGGGCCCCGATTCCCTTCTCGGTGGAGGTGGAGACCTCTAGCCCTGTCCCCTCTCAAAGCTGAAAAGAGAAGCCCCACAGCAGCTGAGACAGAACCGCAACCACAGAACTCCAAGATTATCTAGATGTGTGTTTTATTATGATTAGGATGATTACCCTTGACAAGGAGAAGGTGCCTAGCAGGTTACATACAGGCCACAACATCTGGGCGATGTTTACATATCCCCCACATATGCATCCCACAACCACCACGCAATGCAGCACCATAGGGTGTCTGCACCTAAAATGCTTCCCCCAAGCAGAACACAACTGTGAGTCAGGTCCTGCCACCCACAAAAATGCCACACAAGAAGGGGAGGAGCAAAGAAGGGGCGGAGCTGGGGGCAAAGTTCACATGTGGCAAATCCTGGCACATGGGACATGGGATGGAAGCCAAATTTGAGCATCACCACTTCAACTTCACCCTGCCCTCACAGGCTGCGTGCCCCAGAAGAACTCTGCCTCTCTCTGAGAATCTCTTAGAAAACACAGAAGGGTCATCTTAGCCAGGGCTAAGGCAGGGGAGCAGGCCTGCAGCTGGGGGAGGGTCTCTGGGATCTGCCCCCTTGCCACTGATGCAAAATGAAGTAATAAAGGTTTTTAACTCATAGGATGGCTTTCCACGTCCCTGAAGGAGGGGAGCAAGGCCAGGGGTTTGGGTGTGTGCATACAGGGGGGCTCGGGTTTATGATGAAGGATCTAGGAGGAGGGAAAGAGGAGGTCACCGAGGGCTAGGATACACAGGGCTCAAGACATTCTTAGACCCCAAACTTGACTTTACAGGAAACGGTGCTCACTCCTCCAGGGGCTCCCTGGTCCAGGCTGCCCGCCGCCCAGGGTGCTGCCGCTTCTCCTCGGGCCCCTGGCCCCTGCTCAGGTCTTCCAGGAGCCCCAGCAGGAGGCTGCCTTGGCCACAGGCTCCTTTGAACCCACATGGGCCTCCCAAGGCTCTCTTGCCCGGATGCTGGCGTTTCTCCGGCACCAGCTCTCCTTCCTCGTCCTCTTCTTCCTCCTTCTCTTCCCAGCTCCTTTGGGCAACGGGGTCCACCAGCCGTCGGCCTGGGTGCTGCCTCTTGGTGAACGTGTATCCCAGCCAGGAGGAGCGCCGGCCAGGGTGCTGCCGCTTCTGCTGGGTCACATCTGCCGACCACATGGTGGCATCCTCCCGCCGGCCCGGGTGCTGCCGTTTGTGGGGTCCCCCAGCCCCTCCTTCTTCCTCCTCCTCCTCAACCCCCTCTTCCGCCTCCTCCCTTTTGCCTGGATGCTGACGCTTAGAGAGCCAGTCAGGTTGAAAGGTCTGGGACTCTGTGGAAGGAAGGAGGCCAGTGAGGGACACCCTTGACCTCTAAGTGCCCACTCCAGCCTTCCTCCCAGTCAAAGCAGAAATTCCGGCAGAACTCACCCGGAGTCAAGGCCTCGCTTCTGCCCCTAGGACTCAGACACACACACACTCTGGCAGGCGTCAGAGGCCTGCCTGGGGTTCCCAACTCTGCCACTCCCTAGCTGTGTGACCATAAGCAGCTCACTTAACCTTTCTGAGCCTAGTTTTCTTCTGCGTGAAATGAGGCGTAATACCAGTACCTATCTAAGAGGTTGTTAGGAAGATCAACCTCTAAGTGTGACAAAGTGTTCGAGGGGCTAAGAACAGTGCGTGCCTGACATATATACACCTCCTAAGTAGCCAACGCTCAGACTCCCCCAGCCCGGAATCTTCCCCACCGAAGGGATGCTCTCTGTGAGGTATTCCCAGGACTGAGATGCAAGAGGAATGTGGTCCCAGAAAAGGGCCAACTCACGACCCCGAGGAGGGTGTGGCCAATGAGAGTTTCTGAGGACGAGGCTGGATGACCGGAACCCTCTCTGTCCTCTGCTCTGGGTTGTCCCCAGCCCTCTCCTCCGCCTTCTCTCCCCTGGGCGGCCCGGCACAGACCGGCCTCTCACCTGGTTCGCGATTTCCCTGGACCCCTCCCAGCCGCTGGAGGTCTTGGCGAAGGAGTAGGAGACGCTCCGCCTGGCGCAGGAGGTCGTCCAGGCCTGGGTGCTCCGCAGCCGTCGCCGCCTCCTGCTGGACCACCTCGGCCTGCGCGCGGCCCCCAGGGACACCGGTCAGGGTCAGAGTCAAAGCAATGGCGAGCAGCAACCAAGGGCCAGGCATCCTGGCGTCTGGGGTCGGGAGGACAGAGAAAGCATAAGCGTGCCGCCCCCCACTTTCCTGCCCTAGCAAGTCCCCTGTGGCCAGAGTAACCATTTTAACACACCGTTCAGGGAGCAGGACCACCTGCCACCTTGGAGTGGGGACAGCAGGAGGGTCTGCCTCGGTCTCTAGGTGTCCTCACCCATAAAGATCCTTGGAGCGCATGCCCGCGCCCAGTTCTGCCTGCGGGAGCCAGGAGGCCGTGGGACCCCTGTCGCCCCCGCCGCTGCTCGCGGTTCCCCGGAGCTGGGGCAGCCAAGCCCGCGGCGCCGGCCCGACGGCCAGGGAGCTCACGGCCGCAGCGCGTGCTAAGACTGTCCCCAAGGTGCCCAAGGCCACCTCCTTACCCCAACACTCCTTCGCCAACGTGCCGATTCCAACGCTTAGATACTACGTCTGACGCTCAGATTCTCTGACTAAGCTAGGAATCGAATTCTGCCACTAAGATCCTAATCTCATCGTTAATTCCAGCGCTAAAATTCTATTTCTAGCGCGAGTCGGAGATTTTAAGGCTAAATTCGATTCTAGCGCGAAAACTCCATTTCTAACGTCGGGATTCCCACTCTAACTCGCAGGCCCCCGCGCCGACGCCCTGGCTGCCTGGTGGCGCCTCCGCGTCGGGACAGCGACCCGCAGCCCGCGGCCAGGCAGGGTCTTCCACGCGACTCGCAGAGGCCGAGACGTGAGTGCACAGGAGTGGCCGCCACCAGCGTGCCCGAGCCGGGGAAGCCCGGGCAAACGAGCGCAGCGCCCCGCCTGCGCGCAGACGCCGCGGCTTCTCCCGGAGCGCACCGGCGGGCGGGCGAGAGGGGCCCCGTTGCCGGACGCCGCCCGCCCGAGGAGAGGGACGGAGGCGGTTACCTGGCGAGCGCGACCTCCGAGGGACCTGTCCGGGATCCTGAGGCTGAGAGTCCGGCGTTCGGGGGTCTGGAGGCGGAGGGTCAGGGGTCCCGGAGCGCTCGCAGGACCCCGGACGCCGGCGCCCGCTGCTCGGCCCGGCCCCCGCTTATATCCGCGCGAGGCAGCGGCGCGGGTGAGGTCAGCGGGGAGGGGTCGCGGCCACCGGGAAGGGGCGCTGACGGCAGCCGGCCCCGCGGGTACCCCGCCCGCCCGCCTGCCAGCTCCGCCGGAAATCGGGGGCGGGGGCGGGAGGGTGAGCGAGCTGACACCAACCGCAAGACGCGGTGCTGGTGCGGGGTCACTTCTGCACTCAGCTCTGACGGTCTGTTGTCTAAGAAAACACTCACGCAGGGACAGAGAGACACAGAGAACGGGCACAACTGCAATAGAATAACAGCAAAAAAAAAAAAAAAATCACAAAATTTCAAACACATTAAAAAAAGATGAAAAGAGACACATGGGAGAGAATAGGAGGTCAAGACAAAGGCTGGGAGCTGCATACAGAAACAGAGATACAGAGCAGACACACACCACACACTCCAGAGACAGAAAGACACAGAGACAGACCCACAGAGGGAGAAAAGGAGGAAGAAAGGGGTAGAGAGAGGGAGAAGTTAGGGGACAAGTAGGATCTTGACTGTGTCACCTCTGGCAAATGCCTCCCACTCTCTGAGCCTCAAGTCTCTCCTCTGCACAGTGTGGCGGGAGGGGACAGTCCTCAGGATGGCAGAACCAGGAGTCTGGGGGCCACCGCTGTTTACAGACTGTTGTGACTCTCACAGTCCCTTTTTTTAAACCTGAATAACCAACAATTTTTAAAGGTTTTATTTATTTTTTGTTAGAGAGAGGGGAAGGAAGGGAAAAAGAGAGGGAGAGAGAAACATCAATGTGATACAGAAACACTGATCGGTCCCCTCTCATATGCACTGTCACCCCCCCTCCCACACCCCAGGCCTGTGCCCTGCAGGGGATTCCAACCAGCCACCTTTCGCTTTGCGGGACCACACCCAACCAACTGAGCCACACCAGTCACGGCTGAATAACCAACATTTAAAAACCAGGAGAACTCAGGAAAAATGTGGATTTATGACTTCTCTTGGAAAAGAGTGGACATACACTTCCTCCTTGGCTGCCCCTGGTCACCCCATTCCACCACTCCCTACTGTTTCCAAATGTTTTGCCCCAGTCACCCAGAAGGGACATCGGAGTTCGCGGTCCCTAGACCAAAAACCTGTTGGGGTCCACCTCACCCCAGCAAAAGGGGAGGGAATGTTGGAAGGAGAAAAGCATAGATGCCAAGGAGCTTGTGCCCCAACTGCTCCCCAGAGTCACATGATACCTTGGAAGAGAATCCTGCCACATCTAGTCCTGGGCACAGCCTACAACCGGAAGCACTTCATGGCTCCCTTGTCAGTCCGGGAGACGCAGAAGTCAGCCAGGCACATTTAGAGGGAACAACATTTTGGACTGAACACCACAGAGGCCTCTCCTGCCTCTGGGTAATCCCAACAGTGTTCCGCCTCCACACTCAATATTTCTTCAGCCTAATACTTTAACTGAGTATCTGTTGTATGCCCGGACCATGCTAGTGGTCTGGCAAGGAATTCCAAACGTTTTTAATGATCACTCCTTCCCCTGGCAGAGCACCCAGCCTTCCCGGCACATCCACCATCTCATGGTGTCCTCACATCTCCCTGCAAAGTGAACAAGGTAAAGACTATGAGTCCCACTTTACGGATAGGGTCACGGAGGCCTGGGGAGGCCGAAGGACTTGGAAGGTTAGAAGTGGAAGGGAACTTTCCAATCACCAGCTAAACAGTCCTCTTCTCATTTTTAGATGAAGAAACTAAGGCCTGGCAAAGATGACCTGATTGACTTCCCAACTCCTGGGCACCCTTTGTGCCCCCAAGTTCAGATGGTTGGCTGGGGTAGATTGCACTCGGGCTTGCTCTCTCTGCCAGACTCCAGAATTTGAGGAATTGCCAACCTAGCTAAGCATTTAATCAGATGGACAGACCTGTTCTCTTTCACATGCAATGGTGAAGATGTAAATTGATACAACCTCTTTGGGTGGCAACCTGAAAATTTAACACATGAGTACCTTCCACGAGACAATTCCATTTCTCAGAATTCATTCTATAGATACCCACACCTGTGCATGAGGATGTGTATACACAGGACATTCGGAGCAGCATAGTTTATAGAAGCCAGAATCGGGAACAGCCTGGATGTCTGTCCACTAACCAGGAAGCATCTGCTTAAGTTGACTAGGGTCCATACAAAACTGTGGGGGACTATTAAAGCTTTAGAAGAATGGGCTGTTCCATATGTACAGATGTGGAACAAGCTCTAGGAAAAAAGTGAACAAAGCAGAGTGGAGAGCAACATGTATGTACATCATGTACATCTGTGTGGTGGCGCAGGAGACAGACTGGTATGCGCTAATACAGGGACTCTCTGTTGGGGTGCACAAGTACAGTGCAGAAGGGGAACTGGGGAGCCCAGACATGGGAGGACCGTGCAGGGGGTTTGAATTTTTTCCCTGTGAAGCATTACCTAACCACAAACCAACCAACAGCACCAAGAAAAAAAAAAAAAAAAAATTCTCTCTGAGGCTAAGGCTCAGGAGTAATAAGTGTGATTGGATGGAAAACCTGCCTGGGTTGAGGCATGAGGTGGCTGGAACATCGCCCCCTGGTGTGCCCATATGATGCATTTCTGTAATAAGGGGTTTGAGTTGCCTGTTAGCAGGAGAGTTCCTAGACAGCGGAGGAAGAGGAAAGGGGGTTCCTACATAGCTCAAGGGACCAGAGAGGATGGTACAGGCATCTGGAGTGCCCTCAGCAAGCCAGCCCCCTCCCTCCCTCCTTCCTTCTTTCCCTCGGCAAATACTCACTGAGCCCTAGTGGGAAACAGAACCCGTCCTAGACATTAGGCACTGTATTAACCATGTGTTTCTAATGCTTGACTTCTGGGGTCTCGCTGACTCTGGAGAGACTGAGGAGCCCAGAGTTGGCCAGTTCCTGGCGATAGTAAAGAACTGACCCGGAAACACTTTTCACGTGCAAACAAACCAATCCAGAGCCCACACCCCTACCACTTGCTAGGCTACTATCTTTTTGCCCTAATCACCCAGGGCCAGGTATGTCAAACAACTAAGGACAGCCTCTATGCCCCAGAGTTCACTGAAATTATTTAAACTCGCCAATCCTAAACCTTCTGACCCACCTGGCCCATTCCTTCCCGCAGACGCCACAATAAAGGCTCTTGCCCACCTTTCCCCCCACTCCCTGCTCCCTTCGCCTCCTGATGGATCCTAGTGCTTCCCCATGTGGACCTGTGTGGTGTGGTGTGCCCCCTTCTCATGGGAACTGTGAGTAATAAGCTACCTTTCCGATAGCATTCATCTCCTGATCAACTGGCCTCACCATGCCTAAATAATAATGAAGCCTACATTTAAAACAGGGAGCTGAGAGTCTAGTCATTATGTTGCATATATTTTTCTTTTTCTTTTTTTTAATTGATGAGAGAGAGAGAAACATAATTTGTGTTCCACTTTATTTATGCATCTATTGGTTGAATTTTGTATGTGTCCTGACCAGGGATCAAATCCACAACCTTGGTTATGGGGATGATGCTCTAACCCCCTGAGCTACCCAGCCAGGGCTATATTTTTTAACTTCTTTTTTTTCCTCTGACAATACAAATGTATTTGTACTGTAGTTGCTTATCAGATTTATACAGCTATGCTTTGGAAAATGAATAATGGGATAATTTAGTGGCAAGTTTGTGCACTATTTTTAACTCCCAGTGCCTACCCCCACCCCAAACACAGACACACACACATACTCACACACATATCCCCTTCCTGCAGGAGGTCCGTTGAGTTTCTGGGTGGGCTCTGATGTTCTAGACCCACCTCCCTTGAGTTCTGTCTCAAAGCCCATCTACTCCCTGTTCAGAAATGTCCTCCAGATATTTTAGGATCTTTATCAGTTCTGAGCTACAGAAGGCCCTGAAGCAGCCCCTCCCAGCTTACCTTTTAATTTTTATGTTTTTTTTATTAAACTTTTTATTTTGAGATCATTATAGATTCACATGCAACTGTACGAAATAATACAAAGAGATTGTGGGTACCTTTCACCCAACTTCTCCTAATGGTTCCATCTTACAAAACTACATAATACACTGGCCCTGGTGGGTAGTTCAGTTGGTTAGAGCACCATCCTGATACACTAAGGTTGCAGGTTTGATCCCCAGTCAGGACACATACAAGAAGCAACCAATGAATGCACAACTAAGTGGAACAACAAATTGACATCTTTGTCTGTCTGTCTGTCTGTCTCTCAAATCAATAAATAATTTTTTTTAAAAACTATATAGTACAGTTCTGGCAAAGATGGTGGCATAGGTAGACACACTTTACTTCCTCCCACAACCAAAAGGACAACAAATTTAAAAACAAAAAAACCAGAACTGACAGAAAATAAATTTAAACTTTCCAACGTCCAAATCATGGGGGTGCCAGAAGGAGAAGAGGAAGAACAAGAAATTGAAAACTTACTTGGAAAAATAATGAAGGAGAACGTCCCCAATCTGGCAAAGGAAATAGACTTCCAGGGAGTGCAGGAAGCTCAGAGAGTCCTAAAGAAGTTGGACCCAAGGAAGCACACACCAAGACACATCATAATGACATCAAGATTAAAGAAAAGGAGAGAGCTTTAAAAGCAACAAGAGAAAAGGAGACAGTTACCTACAAAGGAGTTCCCATATGACTGTCAGCTTATTTATCAAAAGAAACCTTATAGGCAAGAAGGGGCTGGAAAGAAGTATTTGAAATCATGAAAGGCAAGGACCTACATCCAAGATTACTCTATCCAGCAAAGCTATCATTTAGAATGGAAGGACAGATAAAGTGCTTCCCAGAAAAGGTCAAGTTAAAGGAGTTCATCATCACCAAGCCCTTATTCTATGAAATGTTTAAGGGACTTATCTAAGAAAAAGAAGATAATAAAAAATATGAACCATAAAATGACAACAAACTCACAACTATTAACAACTGAACCTAAAAACACAAAAACAAAAACAAACTAAACAAACAACTAGAACAGGAACAGAATCACAGAAATGGAGATCACATGGAGGGTTGTCAGCAGGGAGGGGAGGGAGCGGGGGAAGAATGGTGGAAAAGGTACAGGGAAGAAGCAAAACTGGTAGGCACAAAATAGAAAGGGGGAGGTTAAGAATAGTATGGGAAATGGAGAAGCCAAAGACCTTTTATGTATGACCCATGGACATGAACTAAGGGAGGGGAATGCTGGTGGGAGGCAGTGTGCAGGGCAGAGGGGAATAAAGGGGAGAAAAAAAATGGGACAATTGTAATAGCATAATCAATAAAATATACTTTAAAAAAATAAAAAAACTATATAGTACAATATCACAACCAGGACACTGACACTGGTACAACCCTCTGATCTTGTTTAGAACCCCCGGTTTTACTTGTACTAGTTGTGTCGTGTGCACACATGCAGTTTGGTCTATGCAGCTTTATCATGTGTGGGTCGTGTACCTACCACATGTGGCTCTTTAAGTACAATAACAGCACCTTATGCACAGTCCGGCAGAGGCAAGGCCTGCTTGAGTGTGGTTGGTAGTTTAATAGTACGGTTGTAGTAATTTATAGTTTTAATTTGAAATTTTCACCTAAAATTTCATATGATGTGCTTGAGTATGATATTGTTATGTTACAGAATTACATAATTATGATTTTGTAATAAAAGGTTTTGTAATAAAAAGGGGTGTTGTTTATGCCAGACCCTGTATATACCCAGTTATTTCCTTTAGAGTCTGCTTTTATTGTCAAAATAATAAAGGTTTCCTTTTCTCCAAGATCATAAAAATCATCTCAGGAATTCAGGAAGATGAGTCCATTTTGTTTTTGCCCCTTTTCCATAGAAACCTGCTCCAGAAATCTCTCTAATCCAGATTCCCGCTTCCCCATGAACTTCGTTGATGCTGAACCCACGGAAAACTTCGCAGTTCTCATTTCAAGCACTGATTTCTTCATTCCACAAGTGTTTCCAGTGCATGCACCGGTGTTGAGCATGGTCCTAGACCCGGGGCACATGATGGGAATTGGTTGGGGAGGGAGTACATGATAAGAAAAAGTGGGAAGGGGTCATGTTCTGGGGCCTTGTTGCCATGAAGAATAAAAAGATTGAGTTTATTCTCAAGACACTGGGAAAATAAAGGGTTTAAAGCAAGGAAGAGATGTGGTCTAATTTAATCTCTCAGACCATCTCTCTTGCTGTTTGGTGACCGATGAGTGGAAAGGGGGCAAGAGAGAACTAGCCAAGTCAAGGGAGGAGCGTTCAGGAAACTCTTGCCCCTGCCTTCCTTCCCCTGTTCTGTCCACTTGTCCTCTTGGGCTTTCCTCCTGCTCTGCGTGTTTGGGAAGTGAGTGCACTCTGCCGGGCTCAGCATGAGTCTGCTCTCGCCCTGTGCACCTTCCCCAGGGCTCCTGGTTCCCCTTGCACTGGGCCTGGCCATATGCGGATGCCTCCCAAATCACCTTCTCCACTGGACTGCACAGTCCTCAGAAAGAGCCTCCTCCCTGGGTGAGGCCCCTGACCAGCTGCAAGTGAGAGAAAGCACAACTGTGACGGGCATAACCGAAATAAAAAGGGGATGTGATGCTACACGTACCCAGCAGTATATAGGCCTGGGACTAGCTGCGGGTGTGGCAGAATCCTAAGGCTCGAATGACGCCATGAGGAGTCTGTCCCTTTTCTCCATCTGTTATCTCGACTTTCCTCTAGATGGTTTCATTCTCAGGCTGACTATCCTCAAAGGTGGAGAAGTGACCATAGGCATCCCCAGGATCTCATTTTCCCAGCTGAGTTAACCTAAAAACCAAAGAGTCCTTCTCTTTCCTAAAAATCCTAGGGTCAGCCCTCCTTGACCCAGCCTGCGTCACATGCTCATTCCTGGACAGGTCTCTGTGATTCAGATTGGCCAGCCCTAGGGCTGGGGGGTGGAGTCAATCCCATCTGAGCAGCATGGACTGAGGGGCCTCTCCAAAGGCAAATTGGGGTCCACCTACTAGAAGAGGAGCTGAATGCTAAGCCAGTAAAACAACACAGGTCTCCTATGTGCCCACTGCATGGATGAGGAAACTGACAGTGAGGGAGAGGAAAGGCTTGCCTGTATCCCTCAGTGAATTAGCAGCAACCTCATAACCAGGGTCCTACCCAGTGTTTTTCCTTCTCACCGCCTGGGTCAGGGTTTTCTCCAAAGGAACTAAAAGTAACCAAACTCTGGCTGGGAGACTGGGCTCTACCTTTCAGCCCATGTCCCATCCCCACCCTCAGGATCTGGTTCTGGTCTTGGTGGCAGTAAATTGCCCTTAAGAGAGGATTATCTTTTCTGGAAATTTGGGGAAGCCTGACCACAAATAACATTAGGCCCCTGAGAAATGACCCTCTAACGGAGGAATTCCGGACACCGTGGTGGAAAGGGAGCGTTATTTGGGTTCCAAGAGGACTTCTGGCAGCTGCTACTTTAATTCCATGTAGTTACCCTTGGTCACTGCCCAGCTGCCAGCAAAGAAGAGCTAACTCAGTCGATTCCCTCCAGGACCTTCCAATTCCAAACACGTTTATTAAGTGCCAACTGCACGTAGGCAATGCAATAGGTGTCAGGGAACACAGGGGAGAGCAAACCTTGCATGGTTTCCGTGCTGCGCATAGGATCAGAACCTTAGCCGGGCATTCAAGACCCTTTACAAGTCGGGCACAATCTAGGCTCCTCTCCTGACAGCTCTCCCCTGACTCTATGTCCAGATGCCCCTCAACATCAACCAGTGAACCCTATTTTACAAACATTCTGTGCAACTCCACACCTCCTTGTTTTTGCCCCTCTCTTTACCCCTGCCACCTGTGGGCCACTTACTCATTCTTTTTTTTTTAATTTTTATTTACTGATTGATTGTAGAGACAGGGAGAGGGAGAGAGAGACATCAACCTGGCCAGGGCCACTTACTCAGTCTTATGAGCCTGCTGCAAATGCCCATTCATTCATTCATCCTTTCGGGCCTGGCTAGGTAGCTCAGTTGGTTTGAGCATCGTCCCAATATGACAAGGTTGTGGGTTCCATCCCTAGTCAGGGCACATACAAGAAGCAACCAATGAATGCAATAAATAAGTAGAACAGCAGGTAATGTGTTGAGTTGCAGGGTCACTGAGAGGATCCAGACAGGGACACTACTCTAAAGAGGTCAGCAGGCTGGGGGGCTAGAAGGATGCATCCACGGAAGTGGTATTACAGTGCACCGCATGCTCAAAGGCCCCGGGGTGGGGGTGGCTCGCTGGACAAGTCTTGGAGTTACATTGGATGAAAGGGCATGCCAGAAGGCTTTCTCTGACAACCCTCGCTAGAATACCTGCCCATCACACTTTCTCTTCTTTCCCAGCCTGTATCAAGTCCAATTGGGTGTTTCCTTGTTTATTATCTGCCTTCCATACCAGAGCCTAAGCTTCATGTGGACAGCTACTTGTCTCCTGCTGTTTACCCAGTTCCAGGCTCATAGATGACACTCAGTAAAGATTAGTTAAGTGAATGACTACATGGATAAATGCATTCAGCCTAGAGCAAGTGAGCACAAGCTTCCTGGCCCTGTCTTTTGAGGTGAGAGAGCACGAGGGTAGCCTCTCTCTATCACCTTTGGACACATGTGAGAAAGTCAAGATATTTACTGGAAGGAGGAACAAACTAGAGATCAGTCTTGGAGTTGTACAAGGAGAGACCTGAGGGCCAGTGCAATCAGAGGAAGCTTCCTAGAGGCAGAGGGGCAGAAGCTGGGCCCTGAAGGATGGAGAGAGTCAAGACAAGCAGAATTGGAAGATGAGCTCAAATTGATCAAGGGCCTGTTTCTGCTCCCCTTTCGTAAGCAGAGCTGCTGGTCCCTGCTTCCCCTCCCCAGTGAGATGCCAGGCAGAGTCTGCCCCTGTCTGGGCTCAGGGCCAGACAAGGCTTCCACATTCATAGTCTAGTCTAACAAGCTGAAGCCATGAGCCCCCACCAACCCAGACCCTGTGCCCCCATGAGGTCTTACATTCATGCTGAGAGGCCAATTGCAGTTCTGTGTGGTCCCGATTGCTTCCAAAGAGCAATTTTCTGCCCAGCTGGAGATTGCTAAGAGGAGATTGTGCTCAGGGAGGGCACTGCGGGCTGTGGGGATGCCGCCATCCCACAGGGCTGGCATGGAGCAAGATGCACGGGAGCCATTTCTGGAGTGTGTTGTCTGATATATTCAGCTGTCATGGACATATGCACAACTATGCTTACGCACATATCTCTGCATGTATGTACATATGCAGAGTTGTGTGTATGGCGTGCACACATTCACACTCATCTATGCCTTGTGTGTACTTATGTGCACATGTTTATATGCATTGTGGGTCTGTGTCTGCATGGTGTGCATATGTGTTTGTGCCCAGATATACAGGTCAGTATATACATGTGTGGCGCTTGTACCTGTGGTTTAGGTTGGGGCAGATGATCTAGTGATCATCTTACGTCCGTTTGGTCACTGGTGAGCCCACCTAGTAAGGAAACAGGGCTCTAGATCTAATGTTCCAACCATGAATGGGACATCCTTACTGCCTCCTTCAAAACATACCTGTTTACTCTTCCATTCTCTGCTCTCTGCCAAGTTACTCTGGGAGATGAACATGTGTTATTATAACAGAAGGAATCTCCTTGAGGACAGAGTGTGTGTTCGTCTCCCAAAGAGCTTAGCACACAGTGGGTGCTGCTAGTGGGTGCTGAGGATAAGACGAACACTGGGGAAGGACAGCAGGGCTGGTGTAGAGAAAACAGCTCCTGGGTGCCCTGAACACATTCCCTCCCTTAATTCACACAGCCCTATGTCGGCAGAATGACTCTGCCTATTCAAAGAAACAAAGGCACGTATCATAGGATTGTACACTTGAAACCCGTATAATCTTGTCAACCGATGTCACCTCAATAAATTTAATTTAAAAATAATAATAAATAAGTTCTATATGCAATTACAATAAAGAAAGTAAAGAAATGAAGGCTCAGAGAGGTAAAGTGACTTATTCAAAGTTACACAGCCAGGAAATAAAGGAACTTACTTGGATTTGAACTCTAGTATGTGTTTTTCCAAAGCTTTTTCCCACTCTTTCCCACTGGAAGGGAAAATGCCCAGATGAGAATAGCTAACATGTTAGAATGGTGATAAACACAGAGAATTTTTTTTCCTTTTGCAAAATTATCTTGATATTTTGGTTACATCTTCTCACTAAATTAAAGAAACTTTTTAAAATAGAATTTGTATTCTTAATAGAAAGAATGTTGAAGGCATAAATACCTGAAGCCACCCTTCAACACAGTATCAGATATCTCAAAGCCCATAATAGAGAAAATGAGACTCTGACTTGTGAAACATCATGAAGCTTATCTTTGGATCATCTGCAGAGAATATATGCTAATTCTGATGAGGACAGAAGTACTTTGCGGGGCCAGGGACGGGGCGCGTGATAGACGGCTTTCCGCCTGTGAGCCATAGTCACTGGCAGATCAGACACCTCCTCATCCATCAGGCCCACTAGAGATAACAAACCCCCACCCCTGCCATCACCTCTCTTATTACAGGAGAGAAATGAAAACCAACTCCAAATTACCTTGGTCATTTAGGTACATTTATCTCATTGTCAGCCACAAGCAATCTCTATCCCAATGTTCCGAGCTAATTAAAGCTTGTCCTCAGAATACATGGTGTCCACACCCTGAGTATTGCAAGTAGGGGAGTAGGTATTAATCTGCAGCTAACACTGGGCCACGAGTCAGGGTGACGACAGGTGGAGGGAGAGTGGCCCAGTGGATGCTGACAGAGACCTTCAGTTTGGCCCAACAAGACACCCGCTGCCCCTCCTGAGAGTCCACGTACTCTTTTCTATTGCCCCATGAGAACCAACTTTGGGGCCTGGAGTGGACACCATAGTCCTTTGGCTGCCTGCACCACCTTTGACTTCCAGTCAGCAGAGGTACCCCTCTTTCCTTCTGGGGTATTACCTTATCCTTATCCTGTGTGGCCTTGAGGGGGTGCCTGTCACTCTGCCCCACCTCCTAGAATGAGGGGTCAACACATGGCCCAAGTTTGACCTACGGAACCCACTCTCTCCTGGGACTTTGGCTCTTGGGTGGGGAGATGCCAGAGTTGTTGGAGGGACACTTGTGTCGGTAGCAGTGACAGCAGTGGGACAAGATGGTTGAAAAGTCCCTGCTGCCTGGACTCCTGCAAGGCCCTGCTGTTGGCCTTGAGCTGTTGGTCTTCCAGTGGAGCAACAAATCTCCCTTTCAGCCAAGTGAGCTAGAGTTGGGCTCTGTCAACATACGTTGCCCTGGGGAGCTCCAGGGCATTTGGGAGACAAAACAAGATGATATAAACAACTAGAAAACATGTGTGTGTCAAAACACATAGCACCAATGGTGTGTTATGTAGGAAGATATCTTCGGGGGCTGGAGACATCTAGTCAGATTTGAAGTGAGGTTGATCAGGACCCTAAAGTGTGGGTAATACTATCAAAGCTGGAGAAGGGGGCTGGGTAAGGTTCTCAGGAGGGGACACCATGTGCAGGTGGATGAGTGGCGCTGCCCAAGTGTAAGACTCCCTCCCTCCCTGCGGACCCACCTAGCATTCCATTTCTGACGCCTCCATCATTGCTTAGCCAGGAATCACTTGTGGGCACAGATCTAGGTCATGGATTCTGAGGGGAGAAATCACAAGTAAGGGCTTCTCTTGACTCTAGCCCACAGCTGGGGTAGAGAAGCGGGCCAGAGCCATCTACAGTATCACAAACATCCTGGGTCTGTCCATGCCAAAGGCCAGAACTGGGCACATCTCCAGGGCTACTCTGAGGACCCAGCTGGCTGCAGCAAATAGATTTTTCTTTATTGGTTTTGGGGCCAGAGAGCTATTCAGGACAGTCACAAATGATACTCAGATAAGCAAGGGCTCCTGAGGATGGGGACAGGGTCACAGAGAGGACTCTGGAATCTCACAGACCTGGCTTCCACTCCTGGGTTCACCACTCCCTTGATATGTGACTGTGAGCAGCTAATGTCACCTCTGAACCAGAGGGGCAGTAAAATGAACCTCACAGGGTGTTGTAAAGAAATATGGGATGTGCCTGGCATCGTGCCTACCTGGAACAGAGTAGGTCTCTGGTAAATGACAGCTTTTTATTTTCTGACTTTTCTCCAAAGGGCACTTTGGTCATCAGAAACAAATACAGTTCATTAAAAATATTAAAACAACAGAAGTGTGCCACTTATGGTCTGGAGAGAAAAAGTGCATTGGCAAGAGTCCTGCCAGGAAATGCACGGCACCCTCAACTGGGGTAGACTGAGGGTTATTTAATAGAAGGGCCATTCATGTGAGTACGGGCAGGGGTAGTGGCATACCCAGGAGAAGTGAGAGGAGAACTCTTAGCACCTCTCAGCCTAAAGGGGCAGCAGTTACCAGAACCCAGAGTACGAGGGGGCTGGATGGAAAGGATCTTCCCAGAAGCTGTGACCTTCAGTTGAAAGGCCCTTCAGAGAAGGAGCCAGGGGGTTAAATACTACAGCCCCTTTTTCCTCCTACCCTCTGATCTCGTCTGAGACTCACCATTGGCAGAAACCAACAGAAAACCAGGGGCCAAGGGAGCCACTGATAAAGGTTGTCTTCCCAGGCCTGAACCAGGGTGGGGAAGGTGGAAGAGTGGATTAGGAGGGTCAGGAAGATCTAGCACCAGGGACCTCTAAAGGCCCTGTTTATAATAAACTTGAAGACCATCCCCTGTGAACATGCTTTCAAGCCCTCTCTGCCGCAGTCGAGGCCCAGCGATGCACAACACAGAGAGAGGGATGCGGTGATGACAACATTCTGATGAACAACAAGCTTGATCTTTTCAGGTACACCACCGGGGTGGGCTTGGGACATTAAGATGCTGTTTGCTCTAAGGGGACGGGTGTGGCTGGATGACGTGTGACAATATTGATGATGCACATCATACCGAAGGCGCCCCATGATTGATGAGCTGATGAGTTCAACAGAGAAATTACAAGAAATTTTAAAAAAAGTTTAATAAATTCTGGCTGGAGTCATGCAGAGAGAAGCCCTCCCCACACTGTTGCCGACAGTCATTTTTCAGCTGTTAGCCAGAGAAATTGCAAATGGATTCGCTGCCACTGTCGGGATGATAGGAGCATGGGTGTCAAGCATGCTTTACAAAGTCCTACACACTCACTCTGGACTCGGGGTGGGGGCTGAGTGCTGAGCTGCCTTGGCTGGGTCATAGGCACCGGGCTGGTCCGTGCTGGACAGAAGCCAGGGTTGCCATCTCCTAAGATGGAATGGAGTGAGCAAGAAGTAGGATGCTGGGAAGGTGGTAAAAATATCACACCTTCAGCACACACAGATGTATACATGTGGAGGCTGATATAGGGACGCAGATATACATAGGGACACACACACAGACACATATAAAGACACCAAAGATATATAGAAACACATGGGGACATACAGAGAAACAAGACAGACATACAGGAACACACAACCAGGATACACATGGACATATGGTCTTAGCTTCAAAGATAAAAATGTTCAAAGACACATGCAGGGCCTGAGTGGGACAATGACATCAAGTGCCAAGTAAGGAGTTTGATTGACAGGACATCCACTGTCTGTTGCTTTTCTAAAACCAAAAAGGAAGGGACGTCCATTAACAACATAGTGAATTATACTTTAAACAAAAGAATGTCTAGTGATCCAGAAGAGACGACCCCAGGTCACAGCCAATTAAACAAGGGTCAAGCCCAAAGTGGGGCCACACTTACAACTCACTGACCAGCCCCCTCCCCCCACAGTCCCCTGTCCCCAGGCCCAGAATTTAGTCTTGACCACAAATGGTCAAGTCCCTCAACCCCACCCCACCTCTCCTCTAACGCTCCTCTTCCCGATATCGCAGTTCCAGTCCTGTAGTTCGCCCACTTTCCTAGACATGCATGTTGTTCCTGCCACCAAGCCTTTATCCTGCCATCCCTTCGATTGAGGGGGCCTACCTTCTCCCCCTGCCTCTACAAATCATATCCCTCCTTCCACCACTTGAGTGCTGCTTGTCTAGGAAGACTTTCCTGACATCAGTGACCTTTCTCTGTCTTTCTCTATAAAGTTATGAGTTTTCCTATCCTTCCTTCACACCTGAGGCTCAGAGAGGTGAAGTGACTAGGATCACACACCCCAAAAGTGGCAGAGCTGGGCTTTGAACCCAGGTTTACCTGAATCCAAAGCCCAGTCTCTTTCAGCTATACCCTCTAAGGCCTGAGAGAGAGGGGGGATATTTCATGCATATTTAAATGGTTTCCAGTGTTTCATTATTGTAAGCAATGCTGCAATGAACATCTTCATGTTTTAGATTATGTTTTTAGCATAAATTTTCAGAAGTAAAATTAATGGTCAAGGTACATCTTAGTCTTTTCAGACTGCTATAATAAAATACTACAGACTGGGTAGCTCATAACCAACAGAAATTATTTCACACAGTTCTAGAAGCTGGGAATCTGAGATCCTGGTGCCAGTATGGTCAGGTGAGGGTGCTCTTCCAGACTGCAGACTTTTCCCTGTGTCCACACGTGATGGAAACGGGCAATGGAGCTCTGCAGGGGTCTCTTTATAAGAGCACTAGTCCCATTCAGGAGAACTTCACCTCCCAAAGGCCTCACTTCCTAATACCCTCACACTGAAGATTAGGATTTCAACATAAGATTCTGGGGGGAGGGCGAGACACAAACATTCAGACCATGACAAGGTGTACGAGTGTTCGTTCATCCAACAGATATTTCTCATCACTTCCACTGCTACCAGGCTGGTTCATTCCCTCATTACTACACACCTGGATGTCTTCAGAGGTCTCTTAATTGGACATACTACCTCCCTACTTCCTCCAGTGGTCATTGAGAATTGGTCCCAATTCTTCACCCCTTCCTGCAGCAACACCCTTGCCAAGATGGAATCAAAGATGGAATGGATTTCCCTGCCCCTTAACTTTGGCCTTGGCCATTGACTTACTTTGGCCAATGGAATGGAGCAAAAGTGGGCCAGTTCCAAACCTGAGACTTGCCTTCGTGTGCCTCTGCAATTGCCATGAGGACATACCTCAACTCGCCCTCAGCTCCTGGGAGAAGGATGGAGACATGTGGATCAGAACCATCCCAGCCGCATACCTGTGAGAATAAAGTTTTGGGGTGGTTTGTTATGTAGCATTATTGTGGCAATAGCTAACAGATATACCCCCTTGTGGGCTATCCTCCATTTACTGCCAGAATTATTTTTAATCTTTTCTTTTATATAATTTGTGATATGTGTGCTAGAATGTTTTACCATTAATCTGCCTAGCCACACCAAAGCCTTGCCACTCCGTACCCCAGAACTGCAGGAAGGAATTGAGAGTATCAGACAATAGGTGGCTAATCTGACCATATTATGCCCAGATCTCTTCCAGGTTCATTAGGGTTAACCATGGCCAGCATGGCCCACAAAGAGAAAGTAGAAGAAGCCTGAAACCCTCACCAGAAGGAGAAGAGGATGAGACACTCCCTAGCACTTGCCAGATCTCATTTTCCCCTCCCAAGTATCTCACTGTAGGCCTCACAATCCTCGTTCACTCAGCAGCAAACAGAGGCTCAGAGAAGTGTGGGGACTTTCCCAAGGGGTTGCAAGGCGAGGACATGGCAGCAACAGGATTGAAACACTGGTTGGTCTGTTGTCAGGGTAGTTCCTGCCCCCCATGCCCTGGCTGGCCTGACCCTGGCTTGTCAGATGGGACCTTTACCTATAACAACCCCCTCTGCTTCTTGTTTTGGCCTACAGACATGACTACTTACCAGCTGTGGGACTTCAGGCAATTGGCAGCACTTCTCTGGGTCACTAGATTGTAACCTCTGCAAGGCAGGGACTTCCTTTTGCTTATTGCTCTTCCCTTCATCTGGAATAGCCAGTATTTAATAGGCGCTCAGTGAACAAATGAAGAGGTCTATTTGCCTCTCTATTCATCAGAATAACAGGATGCTTTCCATGGAGCACTGGACAAGATGGTGCTGGAATTTGGAGGCTATTTTCATAGCCCTTGATCTTAGGGAGCCCTGGGAGTCAGGCTGGTCTGATTCCAGCCCAGCTGCATCACAGGAAAAGTGGTTTATTTGACCCTCCATTTCTCTTCTATCAAATTGACCTTATTGTAGTGCCTACCACCGGGATTTAGTAGGGATCGATTGAGATGTGTGTGTGTAAAGGTCTGCTCATTACACAATCAGGGCTCAGTAAACAAGGTACTGTTATCTGCACCAACGGTAAATGTTCAAACTAACCAACCAGCAGAAGAGGCGACAGACCAGAAGCCTCAACACCCCTTGGAGGGAAAGGTCTCTGTCTCCATCCTGGTCACAGGGGGCAGTGTGAGAAGACCGCTTTCCTGCTGTGGGTAAATGGAGTGGGGGATGGGATGAGAGCTGATTTCTGGTTGCTTTATTTCTGCCCCGAACTAAGTCCCTGCTGAGCTGTCCTTGGAAAGGAGAGAGGCAGAGATGGCAGGCACTTATAATGAGCAGAGAGCTCCTCCAGGCAGGGCTGACCATCGGTCACATGGCTTCTGGCTCACTCCAGCACCAAGGGAGGAGGGAGGGGAGCATGTGTGTCCCCAGGAGCTGCAGACAAATGTTCAGGTGTTAAAGTAGACCCAGGAGTGGATTTGGAGGGTGGCAAGAGAGATGGTCAGGGTGCTCCCCAACCTGTGCTCAGCCACGAGGGAGGGTAGCAGTTAAACTACAAGAAGCACCACCCCTGTCAAGACTGAAGCTCAGAGAGGGAAGTAACTTGCTCAGGGTTATACAGCTGGCACAAAAGATACGACTTCCAGGCTAAAAGTGCCAAATCTGCAAAATTGTGACTTTCTAGACTGAAACTTCATTTCTACACCAAGAAGACCTTCACTTCTGCCAAGAAGGGGAAACCTGATCATTTCAGAATCTCCCCATCTCAACCCCTACTCGGTCCCCACCTGTGCTGGTTTTCTATTGTTCCATCAGCAGTCACGCCAAAACTAGTGACTTAAAACAATAGCAATCTGTTACTCTCTTGGACAGTTCTGGGGCTGAAGGTTCCGGCAGGTGGTTCTTGCCCAGGGTCTGCTGTGCGGTGCAGTCGACAGTGGCCGAGGCTGGAGGCATCCTGAAGGCTTCCTCAGTCAGCCCCCGAGGCCGGCTCTTGCTTGGGGCCTTCTCTGGAGCTGTGGCCTAGAACACACAACCTTTCCAAGTCACCTGGGCTCCCCAACTGCATGGTGGCTTGATTCTCAGAGCAAGTGGTCCAAAAGAATCAGGCCTAAGGCATGTCACCTTTTATAATGGCCTTGGAAGTCACATAGCATCCTCGTGGTATAGTCGCCTGTGACACTCAGTGGGAGGGAACATAAGTCCTACCTCTCAATGAAAGGAGTGTCAACATCTCTTGGCAATATGAGCCTGTGGGATGGGACAGCTTATGGCCATCTTGCACATATAATCTGCCACACTAGCTCTCCCCTGAGCGGTCCTTGTTCCTGCTTGCTCTGCGGTCATTGGTCTACCAGAGGTGTCCAACCCGCAGCCTGCGGGCCACAGGCAGCCCGGGATGGCTATGAATGTGGCCCAACACAAAATCGTAAATTTACTTAAAACCTTTTTTTGCTCATCAGTTTTTGTTAGTGTTTGTGGATTTAATATGTGGCCCAAGACAAGTCTTCTCCCAGTGTGGCCCAGAGATTCCAAAAGGTTGGGCACCCCTGCCTGAGCCCTGGGTCCTCACTGCAGCATCCCCTTGCCTGGGCCTCCTGGGCCACATCTATGCCAAAGGAATATGGGGATCATTTTGCTGCTTCTCACACCAAACTGAACTACTCAGGGACCTCATAAGGCCACTTTAGAGCCCACCCCACCCGCCCCTCACCAGGCTGGAAAGAGCGGGATATGGGGCCTACAGCCGTGAGGGTTCAGACAGGAAATGGATTGGCCCGACATATAGTAAGTGCTCAGTAAATGTTACCTTCTGTTCATATGATCACGACGAGTTACTGTGGGAGCACAGGGGAGGGAGAAACTCCCTCTGCCCAAGGTATGGGACTAGTTAGAGCAGGTCTTACAGAGGAGGTAACAGGGGTTGAATTTTATCAGCTGGAGAAATGAGAAGAGGGATAGTCAAGGGACAGAGGACTGGAAGTGCAAAAGGGGTGGGGTGTGAGGGTGTATGGAGCCCCCATTTATGAAACTCAGCCAGGGAGGGGCAGAGCCTGCAGGCTGGGGCTGGTTGGGAAGGCCCCACCTGATGGTCATCACAGGTGAGCGTGCACAAATCAGGGAAGGGAGGCAGGCTGGAGAAGGAGCGCTTTGTACCGGTCCATTTTGACCCAGCACCCTGCCACCACCCCACACCTTCCAGGACGGGCGTTTGCAGCTCAGCACCTTGGCGAAATGAAACAGGTAGGAGCTTTTCGAGCCCTTCTAGCAGGGTGACGGTGGCCCACACACAGGGTTCTCGGTGCCTTCCCAGTTTGGCTGAGTCAATGAGAGGCTTTGCCAGGAGGTAGCGGAGTGTGTAGCAACTCTCATTGTTCCATCAGGAGCGCTGTGTTTAATTTAGATAACTTGACTGCTTGGCAAAGGAGGAAACTACAGCCCTGGGGGTTGATGAAAGGTGTGCCTATTCGGTTTCCTACACCGAAAGGCAGTCCCCCCACCTGGGTGCCAGGACACTCCCTGCCCATCGCCAACTCCCCCCACTCTCTGCAGACTGGGCCTCCCCAAACTCCCTAAGATTCTGATGCAGGAGGTCTGGGGTGAGTGCCAGGTGATTTCGATGCAGGTGACTGACTCAGAAACATACTTGAGAAGCCGTGATGAAGAGGTAGGTTAGGATGAGGTCTCAAACAAATGTTCATCAGCATCTGCTCAGGGCCGGGCTTTGTCCTAAGAACCGGAGGGGGACAGGCGTGGGAATGAGAACCTGCACTGTGACAGAGAGCTGCTCTCAGCAGTGCCACAGCCTGGGAAATGCAACGGTTAACTCTGCTTCTCAGAGGTGGGGTCTTCTTTTGGGCCCTTGAGGAATAAATGAGAGTTCACCAAGGAAGCCAACAGGAGGTGAAGATGGAGTAGAAGGAGGTAGTTCAGATTTTATTCTTTTCTCACACGATATGGTTTATCCCAGGATGGTGGCCCTCCTCATGCCCCTGCCCCACAGAGTCATGGTGGCCCAGGGACCCTGTTTTCTCTGCGCTCCCTGGGCTCACTGTTGCCATGCCCCCCTCCAGCACACACACACACACACACACACACACACACACACTCACACACTCACTCACTCACTCACAGGCTTGCTGCCTCGAGTCACCGGGCAGAGTGGGAATGTCAGGGTGACAGTCTTTTCACACTGTCACACAATTAACGGTCCCAGCTACTGCAGAGCCCTGTGAAGGGACTTCTTTTCTTCCTTGGGCTTTACAATTTTTTCCCCATCTCTGCTCTATTATTCTCACATTTAATTAATGTTCCACTTGACTAATAAGATATAACAGAAGCAGCTGGGATTGCCTGACGGCTGGGGGCTGGGACGAGTGCACATCCTAGGAAGGAGGGGAGAGCTTTCAGGGCCAGCAGCCTCAAGGTGGGGGAGGGTAGGGGTGAAGGGGGCTCAGCTACACCCCTGGGGGGGACCCAGCTGGGCCAGCTGAGCCGGCCCTGCACCTATGCCCGGGCTGCCCTCCTCCCAGGACCTGCTCAACCTCCTCTTCAACCCCCACCACCTCCTTGGTCTCCTCATCCTCCCAGGACACCGGGGGCAGTGGTTCTCAGAACCGACCAGCGGCCACAGACAACCTGGGTGTGTCCTTGAAAATGCAGGTTCCCGGCCCAGCTCCAGGAAGCCGGTGGGTGGAAGTCCAGGAATCTGCGTTTGGCTGATCCAAGTGCTTCTGATACAGGCCAGACTTGACCAAACTTTGGGAAATCATTTATAAAAGGGGAATAATCATAGTACCATCCCACAGCCCATTACAAGGATCAGGATCAGAGTCTGTCCACTGTTAGCATTCAATAAACGTTAACTGCCAAGGTCACTGTCATTGGTTCTGCAGGACCATGTCTATCTGGCCCCTGCTGTCCCCAGTGCCTGGCTATAAGTGAGGAATCAAGAAGTGTTGGGAGCATGGTGTTCTCTGGGGATCTCCAGGAGGCAGAGTGGGAGAGAAGCCGAAAGTTGTTACCTCTCCCTCCTGTACTGTTTGAATGTTTTAACACGAACCTGAAAAGCAGTGTCTGTTATTTTAAAAACTGGTTTAGTTTTTTATTAATTCTTTTTTTTATTACTTTATTGTTGTTCATTTACAGTTGTTTGCCTTTTCCCCCCACCACACCCCCCTACCCCAGCCAATCCCACCTCCCTCCTTTCTCCCACCCTCCCCCTTGGTTATATCCATGTGTCCTTTATAGTGTTTCCTGGAAACCCTTCCCCGCACTGTTCCCTCCCCCTTCCCCTCTGGCCATTGTTAGATTGTTCTTAATTTCAACATCTCTGGTTGTATTTTGTTTGCTGATTTCTTTTGTTGATTATGTTCCAGTTAAAGGTGAGATCATGTGGTATTTCTCTCTTACCACCTGGCTTATTTCACTTAGCATAATGCTCTCTAGTTCCATCCATGCTGTTGCAAAGG